>JAJONQ010057301.1:0-25676 GCA_036250385.1 Solanum microdontum
TTTACCTTATGTTCTTTTACCCTTCCTTTGGTTCATGTTCATTCCTTCTAATTTTTCATCTGGGGATGTGTAAATCGGAATTCATCTTCCATATGTCGCAGTTTAATACAATTATTACAAAATTTGGGTTTTACCTTATGTTCTTTTACCCTTCCTTTGGTTCATGTTCATTCCTTCTAATTTTTCATCTGGGGATGTGTAAATCGGAATTCATCTTCCATATGTCGCAGTTTAATACAATTATTACAAAATTTGGGTTTTACCTTATGTTCTTTTACCCTTCCTTTGGTTCATGTTCATTCCTTCTAATTTTTCATCTGGGGATGTGTAAATCGGAATTCATCTTCCATATGTCGCAGTTTAATACAATTATTACAAAATTTGGGTTTTACCTTATGTTCTTTTACCCTTCCTTTGGTTCATGTTCATTCCTTCTAATTTTTCATCTGGGGATGTGTAAATCGGAATTCATCTTCCATATGTCGCAGTTTAATACAATTATTACAAAATTTGGGTTTTACCTTATGTTCTTTTACCCTTCCTTTGGTTCATGTTCATTCCTTCTAATTTTTCATCTGGGGATGTGTAAATCGGAATTCATCTTCCATATGTCGCAGTTTAATACAATTATTACAAAATTTGGGTTGCCATTCATATTCAATAGGTTGGTTCCATGGCCCAAAAGGGGTTTCAACAACAATAGTATCTGGTAGGACTTTTGAAATATCCACCTCAATTAGGACCCTCGCATATGATATTTTAACAGGTTTAGCAGTAAATTCATCTATAACCAATGGAATCCTAATAGCACTAGCAACCTTGCTCAATGTCGTAAAGATAAGTATCCAATAGGTAATCTGGGAAATTTTAACCAAATTGGAATTTGACTAAACATATCAGCATCGAGTATAAAATCCACATCCCAATTCCTGAAAATCATGGGTATGTTTCCATAGAAATAAGGTCTAGCCTATATCACTTTCTCTTTATCAGCTATATTACAAAATTTAAAAACATAATATCCATCATCATGATATAGTACCTGGGGTTGTTCAACAAACTCCATACCTTCTTGACATACTCAATCATTTTTAATTCATACGGGTTATCTCCAATTATATAGCCAATTAAAGTTGTTTCCCATTCCTTAATTTGTAGGCAAATATCCTCTTCCTCAATTGTCACAGTAAGAATACCCTCTTTAGGTATAGGAGGAATAAAGTTAAAGGTCTTACCATTGTTGTGGTTGCCTTTAGCAGAATCTCCTGCTGGAGTAGGTTGTTTAGACGTTTTAGCATCAAAAAATTGTAGTCTTCTCATCGGAGTCTCTTTGCCATCTACATTCTCCAAGTGAATTTCATCTTCCACACTACTATCTTTATTCTCTACAATCACACGAAATTTTGGGGTTAAGAAGCTTTCAAAAGTAAGTGGATTCAGCTAATGAGCTTCACCAATAGCAGGGGTAACTATTTTTGGTGTTTGTGTATGAGTTGTTTGTCGGCGGCAAGTCATTGGAAAGGACTCTCAATGCACAATTTCTGCCTTGCTATTGTGCGCTCAGAGCCCTAAAATCAATTCTAAAGTGCGCCTCCTAGCAACTAGAACTTTGGATAACATCTAAAAGCTTGAATCTTTCACCTCCAATGGAGGTTTCTAGAGAGAGAACTTTTGTAGGGGAGGTGTGGTTTCGAATTTGTGTTTTGGAAGAATGAATTAAAAAAGGAGTTTTAATAGCTTTAAAAGCCTTAAAATACGTAAATAAATCAATAATAACCGTCCCCAACTAAACTAACTTAAAAATGAATTTACTAAACTAACCCCTCACTTGGCTGAATTTGGACAGCAAAAAGGTGTCATTGACACCCCCTAACCTACGGACAGTAGGTGGGGTGATTCCTCGTCCTGCAGATCTATGGGTCAAGTATGCAACTTGTCATTTTTGGTCCTTGACCTACAGACCAAGCCTTACGGGGCGTGGATGGACCTATGGGGCGTAGGTCCCATCCGTAGTCCTCATTTTTTTATAGCTTTTTGGTTTCTTGGGGTCTTGGGGATTAGGCTTTAGGGTCCTCCTCAAGGACCACTAGGGTTGCCCTTGGGGAGTCGTACCTTGACCTTTAATCCCTAAACCCCTCAACCAAAGCTCGGGAAGACATTCTATTCATAACCTCAGAAAAAACTCATAACGAACTCGTTAGTCTCTAGTTTCACCTACTAATTTTCTAGGTCGTTACATTATCCCCCACTTGGGAATATTCATCCTCGAATGACACTTTAAACAGTTTAAGGGATTAAAGACTCAAGACTAGCATCTCATCCTGCATGCAACATCATATACAATGCACAAAACTAGGAGAAAACATAAACTTCACCCCAAACATACTCCATGCAACTCAAGAAAGTAGGAACTACATCTACAAACTCATTATGCAATAAAACTTCAACATTTATTATTCCATTGGAGGAATTAGCTTCGCCAACTCATATCATGTTCATCATAACATAATTAAGCAGATTATGCAATTTCTCTTAAAACCAGATTTAGGCATGTTCAACATTTCACCTAGGCAACTCATACTAAATGCACATCAACATAAGGAACATAATTTATAAAACTCACTTTCTCATCTAAATATGAATTCACCACGAACATGCATACCATAAGGAAACTATGGAAACACAATCATGACTCCATAACATGAAACAAACCCAAAAAGGAACTCTCAACAACTTTACTATTCAACATACCTTCTCCTCACATTTTTCATGGAAACCATTTCTTTACTCTTCTATATCTTAACTTGTCGGTCTAAGATACCATACGGTACTTATAAACTAGGAAAGTCCTCATTAAGCAACTGTTGCTCACAAACAATTTTACCAACACCACTCAAGGTCTCATATGAGCCTACCACACCGGGTATAAACTCCTAAAACTCACTATACCTCTTAATGTGAGATTATCAAGAAAGCCTAACTCATGAGCATCAAGGACACGCAATGACCTTACCATCTAAACACATTATCCCCCACTTGGGAGTAAGCCTATACTAGCTCATTTAAACTTCACTTCTTTCCATTCTAAGGTCGGAGCAAAACATCACTAAACCTTCACACTGTTCAAACAAGATGAATCTAAACCATGGTGAATTACACTTCAACTCCTCTTAAAGATCTGTACTAACTTAACACACCTAGGCATTCCTTAAACACCAAATTTCATCAACTCTTTAACATACCTCAAAACTTTGATTTGGGTCTCGGAATAAATGACTTAATTTATTGAGTTTTGTGGTTAAAATGACTTAAATAAGGGTCCTCGGCTTGGGCAAAACTACATTAAAACATTTGGGAAAAGACCCAAGAAGTTACCTGACTGTTAACTACCAAAATGGCATAATGGACGCCTTCACGGACCGTCGTCATCACCATGGCCTATCAAACGGGTCATGAAGAATTCTCAGCCAGACAATGCTTCACTATTTCGGGAATAACTTTTTACCCCGAGATCGGAATTGCACTAAATTGGTGGCGTTGGAAATAGGACTCAGAGACCTTTAAATTTATAGGTCATGTCATACCTAATTCATTTTAATCTAAGATATATGATCATTTGAAGTTGACCCTACACTCTAAGTCTAATAAAAATCCTTCACGTGAGGCTCCATGAGCTGTGGTGCCTACCACGAGCAGTGGTGCCTCTCGTGGTCATGATACAGTAGCTAGGCAACCTTCCCATTATCACATAAAATTCTAAGGTACCACCACGAGCCGTGAAGTGGCTCATGTGAAGGGGGTTGTTTTGGGCAACCTTTGTTTAGCCTCTGCCTAGCCCACCACGAGCTACACCATGAGCCATGGTCCTCACCACGAACCATGGTGGTGGTTGTGGAAGGTGAGGCAGTGTCCCTGTAGGAGTGGACTGCCCTAGTCCTCTTCATTGGCTCTTGCCCTCTTCCTTGACTCTAACCTTCACATTTCGCCCTAGTATAGTCAACTAGTTTCCGGGATGTTACAATATCTCCCCCTTGGGAATATTCATCCTCGAATGACACTTTAGACACCTTACGGAAGTAAAGACTCAAGACTAGCCACCCATCATGCATGAAACATTATAACAATGCACAAAACGAAGGAGGAAAACTTCAATTCCAAGCTAAACATGATTGATGTAACAAAAAGGAAGTAGGAAATACTTCAATCAACCCAATATACATGAAATTCTCATAACTAGTCATGTTCAAGGAGGAACTACCATCTCCTAGTCAAAGCATGCTCAACATACTCTCATGGAGCTCATAAGTAATTTTACTTTCAAAAAGCATTTCATTCAAGTAGGCATTTCTCAACTCCAAACTAAAGCATGCTCACATATTTTTCTCATGATGTACAATAGACAAGTCATACTCAAAGCACTACAACATGAGGAAAACAATTGACATAAACTCATTTTCTTTCAAAACACAAGTTTTAATGAACATGCATTATATAAGAAAGTCATGGCAACACTTAAACACATAAACTTATAACAACCTTGCAAGCTAGGCACACCATCTTCCCCTTGGGAGTAAGCCTTTACATACTTTTCTAAACATCATCTATCACATCATCATAGGAGGAACTACCTTCTCCATTTAAAATCACACTCAACACAATATTACGGAGCCAATATACTATATCATCAAAAGCATAACAAAGCATGTTCATCAAATCATCTCATGAAGTCAAATATGCCATCACCATACTAAAATGCACAACAATAAGAGGAACATGGAAACTCATTTTATACAAAACAAGAATTCTCTCAAGAACATGCATAACATGAGGAAATCATGCAATTTTTCTAAATCACACATGACTTCAGAACATAAAACAAGCCCAAAAAGGAACTCTTGGTCTCAAGCTAGAATAGGAATAGAAGAAAGGGATGAGGATATCGGGACTCTCAATTAAAATTGCTATCTAAGCATACCATATCCCTCTTGGGAGTAAGCCCCTACTAAGACCACAAATACTACTCCTTTCAAACTCTCCTAAAGCATGACCAACACTCATAACAACCTTACCAGGTTCTTAAAAACCATAGAGATCTAACAACTATGCATCCAAACATTGACAAAGGTTAACAAGGGTAACTCTATGGGACAAGGAAATTATGGGACACATATAACATCTTAGACTCCATAACCATGAAACGAGTCAAGGAGGACTTATCATCTTAAGCTAGAGGAGGAATAAAAGGGAATAGAATGGAATAGAAGAACATCGGGACATCTCATAGACCCTTGGCCTCCCAAGTAGCACCCTCAACTAAAACCTTCACTAAGACACCACTCCTCAACATTTTCATGAAAGCACTTCCTTAATCTTCTATTTCTTACTTGCCAGGCTAAGATCTCAATCGGTACTTTTAATATAGGGAGGTTCTCATGAAGTAACTCTAGCTCACAAGCAACCTTACTAACACCAGTTAAAGAAAGTCTGATATAATCTTACCAAACCGGGACTAAACTTCTTAAACTCACTACACCTCTTAAAGTGAAAATTTCAAATCAATCCAAATCATGAACATCTAGAACACTCAACATTTCACATCCATCACACACAGTGATTCTAAACTATGGAGAATTTCACTTCTATCCTCTTTTTAAAGGAGTTTACTCACTCAACATCTCAAGGCATCACTTTAACTCCACCATTCATCAAATCCTCCAACAAAACACATAACCATAAAGCAACCCATCTATACCAAAGGACATCATCTAATTTTATCATATCAAGACTCATCTAGTCGCATAGCCATAATTGACCTTACTACTAAGCTTTTTCTCCCTTGATCATAGTAGCATGAGCCCTTCAAGTGGTCATATCCTAAAGTTCATCGAAAGCATGCTATATGCCACTTTTGAACATCATCGTTGAAATAGTTGGAAAATGCAACTCATAAGACAAGTCATGTACAATTCATCATAGAAAAGGATATCATCATAGTCACAAGCATAGACTCCTATTATAAACATAGTACATACTCCAATCTTTACAAGACATCGTTGGTGAGTCCATAATTTGGACTCATTTAGTGCTTTATTTTAATAAATGTAGTGTCCTCAAATGCATATTTTATTCCAATAACTGATATAAATCCTTTATTTTTTAGGAATTTGGATTTAGGGACAAAGCATGGACATTAGCATTTAAAAAGGAACGAAGCGAGCGGAAGAAAGGAAGAAATAAAGGCCTGGTGATCGCCATTGTCACATGGCGATTCACGAAGTTGCTATGCTCCCGCCTAAAGTTACAGAATGCTTGAGCTAAATTGGCGGTAACTTCGTCAAGCTGCAGTCCCAATCGACGTGACGCTGATCGCTTTGGCGAAGGATAACCACGTCACCAAAAGTGATAATGGAGATCCAAACAAGTGCAAATGGGTGAGATGAAAGGAGAAAGGGCGACTCGCGGAAGAATTCAGTGATCATGATTTGTATCACCTAAAATTGTAGTGGTTGGACCAAGAAGATGTGAAAAATGAAGGTCAGAGGAAGGACAATCAGTGAGTCATCAAATTGTAGGGGAAGCCCCACTTACACCGTCGATTGGTTCGAAACAGTTACACATCAGACTTGATTGAATGAATTTTGGCAAGGGAGAAAATGGCATTCAAAAACAGGAGGAATAGGGGATTGAGAAAAAAGAACACTATCAAAGGGTATTGCAAGTGATTCTTAGCAGGTTTTTTTGTGAAACATTGTAATAGTGAAGATTGTAGCTAATTCTAATTTTCAAATTCCATCTACCTATCTATTAAAAAGATGGCAGAGATTGATTTTTGTTTGTTTGATATGATTGGCTAAAACCCTCTCCTCGGGGTTTTGACTATGTGACCAATTGTTGAGTTTGACTAAGTGGGTATCATTGATTTGTGAATTATGGGGCTAATTTTAAGTGGGTCTAAATTGCTGCTGTGTTTTGAGGTTATCTTGCATGATTAGTGTAACTGGTTCAGTGTTGTGTGCTTGCTCGAGAGAAAAGTGCAGTGCCAAAGTAGCAAATTTAGCATCCTTAGTAGTGGGTCACCATGATTTCAACTTGAGAAAGTGAAACATGGAATCTATCCTTTGTATCTAGCTCCAGAGAGTGGATTTGAGGAGGACAAAGGTTGGGCATAACCATCTAGTGTTGAAGTTCGACAGAAAATTACTTTGCATATCGTCCGACCTACCCATGAAAATTTATCCCTTTGTGAGCATCAATGTTTATCCACTAAGTCAAATTAAATAATTGGTTGGTCAACTCCCCAAGTGTTACTTCATTATTTGATTATTTTGTGATAAGTGTTGAATTGAACTTATAATTATAACATGAAATTTGAAGCCTAAACCAATAAGGCGTAGTAAGTGTTCAATTAAAGTGATTGTTGTTATACTTCGATATTTGATTTCAAAGGAAAAGCTACTCTCTGTGGCATTGACCTCAACTCATTTAGTTGGGTTATTATACTAACTAGCGATCGTTCACACTTCGAATTGGATGAAGTGTCTTTGATACATTAATCAAAATGGCTCCGCTGCCAGGGATTAACTTTACTTAGAATTCTTTGATCAAAGATTTAGCATGAATTGTTGGCTGTAGTTGAATTGGGTTAGGCTGCATTGTGTAGTGTTGCCTGGACTACATAGAAGTGAAAATGAGTGAGAAAGAGGTGAATGGTAGTCAAGCAGGTCATCGGGATGGTATCAATGATATTAATAGTGTTTATTACCCTGCTCATTCGGGTGAGCTGGGTGCAATTCGCATACCACAAGCTGATTAGAATACATGATTTGAGGTCACTAGTAGGACTCTTCATCTCCTCCAAATGAGAGGACTCTATGGAGGGCTAGAACACGAAGACCCGCATGAGTATGTAAGAACATTTACAGAGGTGTGCAGCCCATTGTCATTCAAGAATGTGTCGCAATAGTCCATCCGGCTTCAGTTTTTTCCACTATCATTGACGGGGGAGGGGAACAAGTGGTTGACCAAGTTACCAAACAACTCCATCACATCATGGGAGGAGTTGGTTATAGAATTCAACAGAAGATTCTTTCCCCCATCAAAGATGATGAAGCTTAGAGATGACATTCAAGTTTTTAAGCTAAAGGAGGACCGATTCATGAAACGTGGATGAGGTTTAAGAAACTCTTACTTAAATTCCCAACTCATGGGTTACCAAATGATTTACTGCTTCAATATTTCTACCGGAGTCTTGATTCGGATAATAAAAGGGTGGCTGATCAATTGGTACGAGGGGGAATAATGTCGCAATCATTTGAGGTGGCTTCATTTCTTTTTTATGACACGACCAAAAGAAATCAAGCGTAGTACACCCAAGAGGACCAAGTCTCTCCGTTTTGCTTTATAATAACACAAGAACAACTTGATAAAGAGAGAGTGAGGGATGAAGACATTAAGAAGATGCTAACCACAATGAATTTACTGCAAAAACATATGAAGGAGAATGTGGAAAAGAAAAAGGAGACATGTGGAGTTTTTAGAGTTTAAGAGGGTTCTTCTTACGGTTACTCAAAGCCGAGAGAGAATCAAGGTTGGAACTCTATGATATACGAGGAGGGTTTCCACTAACACTATTAACAGTGGGGTGGAAATCAAGGTTGGAACTATCATAAGGGGGAAGAGCAAAGAAGATACAATCAAGATTGGGGCGAGTAAAATGACTATTGGAGAAGAGGGGAGGACCATAATCATTCAAGTGAGAGCCCAAGATCGAGAGGGAGTGAAAGTAGTCCCCGAGTCAAAGAGTTGCTATCACACATCCTTGATAAAGTTGAGGGTTCAGACAAATTGTTATAAAGGAAAAAAATAGACTTTTCGTCATTGAACAATAAAGTGAACTCTCATGCAGATGGAATCAAGATACTTGAAGGTCAGTTGAGTTCACTTTTACGACAATTGAACTCAAAAATGGCAATGGAAGGTGATGATAAAAGACTAGATGTGGCTACGCATAGTGGAAAGGTAGTAATAGGCAATGTGACGGGCCATGAAGAAGATCAAGCGCATGAAGAAGAGAAGAGTTTAGAGGAAGAAGAGACACAAAAAGAGGTGGACAAACACATTCCCACCTCAAAAGCTATGCAACCTTTGCCCAAAATATCGCCTCAATTTCCCAACGTCTCAGGAAGAAGAATGAGGATAAAATGTTCAAGAAGTTTTTATCGATGTTCAAGTCTCTATCAATTAATCTCCCTCATATTGAAGCATTGTTGGTAATGCCGGGTTATGTCAAATTTATGAAGGAGTAAGTCACAAAGAAAAGGAGCTTGGATTTTGAGACCATTGAAGTTTCCCACAGTTGTAGTGCAATTATGACGAAGGAGATGATCAAAAAGAGAGATGATCCCGGATCGTTCACCATCCCTTGCACCATCAGCATGCTCAAATTTGCTAAGGCCCTATGCGATTTGGGAGCAAGCACAACTTGATGCCATAAGCAATTTACAAACAACTCGGGTTGGGGGAACCAAAAGCCACAACAATGAGACTCTTGATGGCGGACCAATCAATTAAACATCCTGTGGGGATACTATATGACATATTGGTAAAGGTTGACCGATTTATCTTCCCGGCTGACTTTGTCATTCTATATTGTGAAATAGATGTTGAAATTCCCATCATTTTGGGAAGACCATTCTTGGCAACCGGACGAGCATTGGTAGATGTTGAGAGTGGAAAATTGAAGTTTCGGGTAAATGAAGATGAAGTAACTCTTAATATGTGTAAGTAAATTACGTCGGGTTCTACCCTCATCTAATATAACCATAAAGCAACCCCTTCATACTAAAGACAACATCACAATCTATCACCTCAAATCTAACAAATTACATAGCCATAATTGGCATCACAACCAACTTTCATCCCACACTCCTTCTAGCATAAACCTTCCAACTGGTCATATCCTAAGACCATCAAATAATGAATAAGGAAAAGACATTATAGAGTTAAACTCTATGGCACGACTTGAAGAATGACGAAGTGAGACATTCTTAATACCCAATAGCCTCCTATTCATAAATGTGGCACGGTTCACACTATGAACAAGACTCTAATAGATGTGGTTTGAGACATCCTTACACCATTCCAAAATTTTGTTCTCTGATACCATGTTTGTCACGACCAAAGTCTACCACCTAGATGTCACACAGCATACTCAACCCAGAAGGGGTCTCAAACAAGCCGTATAACATTCTTGAACATAAGAACATAGGAAAATAAAGCGGAATGAAAACTTTTATTTACAATCGAAATCATTTTTCATAAAAACAAGCAGAAGACTTTCTATACATTCTGTCAAACGATCTACAATACTTTGAGTAAACATTGGGACTAAGCCCATACAAAAGCTCTAAACATAAATAAAAGACATAAAGGAGCTAGTAGGTTTGTCCTCGAACTATGAGGGCTCACCATATCTTCAACTCCATGCTCCTTAGAAACCTATCTTTAAAGTATAGGACATCACATCTCCAAACCCTATACTTTGGTAAGAATGAAGAGATATGGGTTAGCACATAAAGTACTAAGTATGATAGCCATGCAAAAACCATTCTTAAAAAGGATATTTTCTTTGGAAATCATTCTTTATGCAAATTTGAGAAAACTTCACAAACATAAGTATAAGAGGCATAATGTTCAACCATAACCATCATATAAGTCATTTCAGCACATTAGAACATCGGCAACATATAAGCCATTTCTTCACATTAAGCTTTCACCTCAAGTAACCCTTAAGCTATACTTTGTGCAATGTATGAATAGCGTCCGATACCACCATCCACACTAAGTACCACCTTAAGGTAACCAAAAGTGAACTTTCCATCCATCGTTTCCATCGTTGCACATACTCGTACATAAGAGACATAAACATTTCTTAAGTCATAACAACACATTAGGACCATTATCTAGGGAAACTCTAAGTCATACTTGTGCAATGTATGAATATCATCCCATACTACTACTCACACTAAGTACTACTTTGAAGCTACCATAGACAAGGCACATTCATATTCAATAAGTCATAACAAGGAAATAAGTTAGAATACAATCCAAGTGTAGCATGCATCATTACATTTAAGCATATAAGTCAACATTCTTCATTAACTTCATTAAGAGCACCTTCATTCATTAGATATTAAACAAACACTCTCATAAACATCATCATGAGTGCACATTTATTTCATTTAACATTACATCATAAAGGAACACACAATAACCCTCCTCAAAGCCTACTTGTGCAATGCATGGATGGTATCCCATACTACCACCCACACTAAGTAGTGCATTCTTGAGAAGTTATAGTTCGTTAACATTCTTTGTATGGGTATGCCCCAACCGACACAGACCATGTGAGCAAATCATGGAATCCCATGTCACCCTCACTGGATAAGGGATTCCTACTTGCCTAAAGTAGGACCATTACTTTTAGCTTAAGTGGATCCACTAGCTAGACCTATGTGGGCACATAGTTTATAAGTTAGGGAGATTTCTACTAGACACCCCGCCTCAACTCACGGATGAGCACTCATCTTAACCATATCCACTCGGTGCTTAGCATTATTCTCCATGGAGTACTTTACATTCATTAATTTAGGTTATTATGGGATAAGAGATTGTTACTAGATACCCCTCCTCAACTCACGGTAGAGTATCAATCTCAAACCCAACATTCTTTCATTGGATAGCTAATAGATTTAAAGATGAGAATAACCTTTAATCTAAACCTTCTCATATTGTGAGAAAGTCCTTTCACAACATGACATTATCATTCATTAGAGTACAATTGCGAATAGCCTTTCAATCGATACTTTATAATTAACATAATCATAGAAACTTCATTCATTAGTAATTCATGAGTGTGTATGTATGTGAGAATAACCTTTCACATATAGCCTCATCATTCGTAAGTGTTAATTGTGAAATAACATTCAATCATAACACAATTACATTCTAAACATGATCATAATTCATTCAATTAAATCAAACACATATACTTCACATCATGATCCTTCATAGTTCCTTCATGAAATTGCCCTCCAAGGCGATACATCAATCACATCCCAAACATCTAAGATACTACAATAGATAAGGTAATTAACATAATTCAATAACAAATTCAATATAAACATAAACAATTCAACATACTTTCATTATCAATCAATTCCCAATCACAATTCATAACTTAAGAATTTGGGGGAAAACATGGGTTCATACAAGAAATCATCTTAATTCACCATTAATTCAACATTCTATTCATAATTCATCATATAAAAGCTTTTTGAAATTATTTTGGAATTGAGCCCCGGCACAGATTGAAAAGTAGGGTTTTTAGGGAACTTTGGAGACTTGAAATCATCTTTGAAATTGGCTCCTTGAAAGAAACTAAGTCAAGGATGAAGACTACCATACCTTTTGGGGAAGAAATCCACAAAACTTGAGTAAGAATGGTGAGGTCTTGAGCTTGAAATCTTGAATTATTCACCTCCAATGGAGGTTTCTAGAGAGAACTTTTGGAGGGGAGGGGCGGTTTCTAATTTGTATTTAGGAAGAATGAATTAGAAAAGGAGTTTTAATACATTTAAAATCCTAAGAATACAAAAATAAATCAATAACAACCGTCCCCCAAATAAACTAACTTAAAAAGGAATTTACTAAACTAACCCCTAGTTGACCTAATTTGGATAGCAAGAAGCTGTCTTTGACGCCCCTAACCTACGTACCGTAGGCGGGGTGACGCCTAGTCCTACAGTTCCGTGGGTCAGGTCTACAACTTGTCATTTTGGGTCCTTGACCTACGGACCATGCCCTACGGGGCGTGCATGGACCTACGAGGCGTACGTCCCATCCGTAGGTCCTCATTTTTTTGACAACTTTTTGGTTTCTTGGGGTCATGGGGATTAGGCTTTACGGTCTGATAAACATATCAAGTGGCATTTCATTCAATACTAAATGCCAACGATCGTTCTTAATTATAGTAACCCAACTACGTGAGTTGAGGTCTAGGGAGTAGTGCTTCCTTCGAATTACTTTAATAAAAATACAATGACAATCTCTTCAATCAAACATTTCTTGCACAACTAATAGTTAAAACTGTAATTCTTGGTTTTAACTACCAAATTCAAACTTATAGCTCAACACAAACAATCAAATATTAGAGTGAAATTCAAGGAATTGATCAGCCAACTGTTGAATCTCAACAAAATGAGTAAACATTACTACTCATAATGGACTAATTTGTTGTGGGTAGGTCGAATCATATATAAAGTAACTTTCTCTGGAACAATTACCTTTTCTATGTTGAATTCTCTCAAATTTCAACACTGATTG
The DNA here is from genome assembly GCA_036250385.1 of Solanum microdontum. Taxonomy (NCBI): domain Eukaryota; kingdom Viridiplantae; phylum Streptophyta; class Magnoliopsida; order Solanales; family Solanaceae; genus Solanum; species Solanum microdontum. Next base: position 13,384 of record JAJONQ010057301.1, read on the forward strand.
AATGAAGCGCAGTTCTTTACCCTCATCAAATCCACTCTCTCATGCTGGATACAAAGGACGAGGTCCTTGTTTCAGTCTCTCCAGCTGAAATTAAGAAAATCCACTACTAAGGATGCTAAGATTCCCACCTCGGTCTCACACCTCTCTCTCGAGCAAGTGCACGACACTGAAATTGACTCACAAAGTAAAGCAATTCAATCTCAAATCACAACAACAACTTAGACCCACTTCAAATTAGCACCATTCTTCTCAATTAACAAACACCCATTAAGTAAATTCAATAGCTGGTTTCATGATCAAAACCCTAAGTAAAGGGTTTTAGCAACGCGTCTCATAAATAAAAAGATCAAAATTCAATAAATAGTCTTCTCTTTTACAAAAATCTCTCCCAAAATTTTGCTAAATTCGCTCCCCCTCCCTTTGGTAGTGTTTTCTCTCTCTCTAGCTCTTTCCTCACTTTTTCAATGAATCCTTCTCCTTTCCAAAAGTCGATTGAAATAAGCTAATGTGTGACTGTAATAGAGATTTCGGCAAAGTTATTCGGGTGTCACAGATAGGGCGGTGATGCGCCGATTGTTCTTTCTCTCGCCCTTCATCTTTCACTTTATCTTGGTTCGACTACTGTAATGTTAGGCGATCCAGATTGGTTTGGCCGAACACTTCTGTGAATAGCCTTTTTTCTTTATTATCTCTCCCATCAGCAGGTGTTCCGTTCTTCCTCAGCAATCTTTGGTGACCTGATTGTCCGTCGCTGAATAGATTGGTGATACGCCAACTAAATCTGCCCCTCGCCGAATTTATCCTGAGTTTATCTCCGGCATTCTATAACTTTAGGCAATATAATGGTTGTTCAGTGATTCGCCAAATGCTCTTTTCTATCGCCAACGTGGTCACCTCTTCCAGGGCATGGCACAATAGAACATTAGGCAAGATCATGGCCATTCGGGGATTCACCCAATGATTTGAGCGTTCCTCAGGCCTTCTTTTCTTCGTTGTTTCTGCTGCCTTGTTCCTTTTTGCTCCATAGTGTCCATGTTTTGTCCCTCAGTTTAGATACCTGAATTTCAAGTAGTTACATCAGTTATTGAGAGAAAATATGCATTTGAGGACACAAATCCTATTAAAAACAATCCCTAAATGAGTCTAAATTGTGCGCTAATCAAAACACCCCCAACTTAAACTTTTGCTTGTGATCAAGTAAAACTCAAGTTTGGCAGTTCAAAAGGGATGTATTGAACAGTACTACAGAAGACTCAATCATGAATGCACAAACAATACTCAATTTACTCATGCGAAGATCAAATGTGCACTCAAAGTTTCAAGTTGTGACTAACCAATATCAAAGAATCTCAAGCTCATAATACTTGTTTCAAATGAAAGATCAAGCTCAACCAAAGTGTTAAAATGCCCTCACGCAAAGAATGATTTCATAGTCACACAATGGTTCACAATTCAAAGCTTCAGAATCAAATGCAACTCTCACAATTGCTCACACTCACAAAGATGAATAGAATGCATGCTTTCACCAATAGGTTTGCCCGTATTCTCCAATCAACAATTGTTTCAGCTCACTCAAGATCAAAAAAGTCTTTTCAAGGCTTGTAATGGGGCTGAATTCAAATGTATGGTCATTTAGTCTTACTGACTTTCATCCTTGTGAAATGTGGTACTTTTAATACTCACTTTTCTCTTTTTTCCTCATTTTGTTTAGTGCTCGTAATTCATCTCATTATTCACATCCATGGATTGTTCGAAACCCCCTTTATTTTAAGATATCTTATAACTTTATTCCATGACTTATTTTTTGTATGTAGGGATTCCAATTTTCTCAACACCATGGGTAAAGGGGACTTTTCTAGCATTTCTTGACTTGCCCTTATCTTTTCACCACACCCCCATCTTAGGCTTTTGGCCTAAGTTGGCTATTCAATCAACCACAAATCAAGAGGATTATAGGTAGTGAATTAAGAGAGGTCTTGTTTTCATCAAGTTTCATCCAATGAAAGGTAAGGCTCGAGGGTTGTTCAAAAGAGGTTCAGACACTAACAATGTAGGCCACAAAAGAGGTATATATTATATTGGTTCACACTCTATAAAGTTGCCTAAGATCATCTCAAGAGTTCGCCTCACTTAGTCAACTGGACCAACGGGGCAAATTCTTGAATTCATCATGCAATATTAACGGTAAGCTCATCACACAAGGCATTGACACTACAGTCAAACAAGACTCTACACTTTCGCTAGTGTGCAATGGTCATCACAAGAGACTCTATTCGATAATAGGATAGTCACAATGAGATGCAAAGATTTTACGTATTGTCTACGCAACTTCATTTGGTCTCATTGTAGCCACAGATTCAAGCTTGTTCGATTAAGAGCACTATTCAAGTCATTAGTATTGACGGAAACTGATACTCAAATTTGCAAAAGAAAACCTTCTTTCAACACAAGTACGGGGATTTCAAACAAGAAAGGGGTTCATAAAGGTTGAAGGGTAAGATCCACACCCCCAACAAAAATAGTTCATATTGTCCTTAATGTAGGTAGAGAGTAGACAATTATCAAAATTTAACATAACAGAAAAAGTATCAAGAAATGAAAGCAATGCAATGTGTAAACAAGTAAAGTAGGGTAATGAGGAATCTTCACTAAAGGCCCAATTGGCGGTGGGGTGAAACAGTCGCTGAATGCTTCGGCGATGCGCCTTATGTTCATCAGATCGCCCTTAGTTCTAGTAGACTGTGCTCTTGTGGACGACAGATCGGCGAAGATGTAGAGGAACGATGAACAGTTCGGCGATCCGCATAAGGAATTTCAGTTGTGCTGAGTAGGGAAGGAACGGAAAATCAGATCAGCAAATCAAATTGGCGGTACGCAACTGGTGAAGTTGTCCCACCAAATGTTCCAGAATCTTAGGCCCTTTCATTAGAAAGCATAAGGCGAACTGAATCGTACTCGCCGAAGTGATTCGGAGATTCGCCAAGAGTACTTTGTCTCACTCATAAACCCACTCCTGTAAGATCAACACACATTATTTAAAACACTAACGCTTGGGTTGCCTCCCAACAAGAGCCTTATTTAACGTCGTTGCACGACGTGTAAATGCTTTCAAATATCTTCCAATTATACCACTTCAATCAAACAGATCTCCTGGCATTCACCAAAGTATAAATTTAAACGCTGCCCATTCACCTTAAATGCAGGTCCTTCTTGCCCCTCAACTTCTATGGCGTTGTTTAGGAATACTTGTGTCACTCTGAATGGTCCTTACCATTTTGATTTGAGTTTTCCTAGAAACAACCTCAGTCGGGAATTGTATAGTAACACCCTTTCTCCCACCTTAAACTCTCTCTTAAGTATTTTAGCATCACTCCATTTCTTCATCCTTTCATTGTAGAGAGCTGAACTTTCATAAGCTTTCAACCTGAATTCGTCCAACACGTTTAACTGCTCTACTCTCTCCTTTGAAGTTTTGGTCCAGTCCAAATTTAGAGCTTTCAATGCCCACATTGCTTTATGTTCCAACTCAACTGGTAAATGGCAAGAATTCTGTAAAACTAACTGATACAACGACATACCGATCGGTGTTTTGTATGCAGTGCGATACACCCATAGTGCGTCATCTAATCTTCGAGATCAATTAGTTCTATTTGCATTCACTGTCTTAGCCAAAATGCTTTTGATCTCCCGGTTTGACTCTTTAACTTGGCCACTTGTTTGGGAATGATACGGTGTTGCTTGTTTATGTTTAACCCCATACTTACTAAATGCATATGAGAACCATTTATTACAAAAGTGTGATCCCTCATCACTAATAATAGCTGACGGAGTCCCAAATCTTGCAAAAATATAGCATTTCAAAAATTGAACAACACTTTTTCCCTCGTTGTTTGGAAGGACAACAACTTCTACCAATTTGGACACATAATCCACATCCACCAAGATGTATTTGTTCCCAAATGAGCTCACAAATGGGCCCACAAAATCGATTCCCATACATCAAATAGCTCCAATTCCAAAATGGGCGTCAGAGGCAACTCGTGCCATTTTTATACACCAACTTGCTTTTGGCATTGCGGACACCCCATAACAAAATCGTATGCATCTTTATAGAGAGACATCCAGTAGTACCCACTTTGTAGCACCTTAGCTGTTGTCCGAACAGCACTATGAAGCCCTCCTACCGGCAAAGCGTGACAAACATGCAGGATCTCCATAACCTCTTCTTCCGGAACACATCTTCTAATGATGTGGTCAGCACACTTTCTAAATAAATATGGCTCATCCCACAGGTATTTCTTAACATCGAACATGAACTTCTTTTGTTGGTAGAAGTTCAGTTCATCCAGCATTAATCCACACACCAAATAATTTGCAAAATCAGCATACCAAGGGAGTTGTGCGAGAGTTACTACAAATACTTTTTCATCAGGAAAAACATCCTTTATGTCGACCTCCAGCTCGCCAACCTCCCTGCCTTCCAATCATGACAAGTGATCTACCACTTGATTTTCACAACCCCTTCTATCTTTGACTTCAAAGTTAAATTCTTGCAATGAAAGCACCCACCTTATTAATCTCGGTATGGCGTCTTTCTTTGCCAGTAGATAACGCAATGCCGCATAGTCAATGTGAATAATCACTTTTGTTCCTAGCAAGTATGTGCGAAACTTCTTAAACGCATAACCTACTGCAAGTACCTCTTGGTCGGTAACTGTGCAGTTACGTTGAGCACTGTTCAAGGTTTTGCTTGCGTAGTAAATGTGATGAAAAAGCTTGTTTCATTTCTGTCCCAACATAACGCCCAATGCCATGCCACTTGTATCACACGTTACTTCAAATGCCTCTGACCAATCATGACTAATGATGATTGGAGTGGAAATCAGTTTTTCTTTCAGGCGGTCAAAAACTACCATACAAGCATCATCAAAGTGAAATTTCACCTCTTTTTCTAAAAGTTTGCATAGAGGAAGTGCAAGCTTTGAGAAATCTTTGATGAACCTCCTATTAAACCCGGTATGTCCCAAAAAACTTCGAACCCCCTTTATTGAATTGGTGGCAGTAATTTCTCAATAACCTTGACTTTTGCTATGTCAAATTCCAGCCCCTTTTGTGATACTTTGTGACCGACCACAATCCCTTCCTAACCATGAAATTACACTTTTCCCAATTCAAGACTAAATTGGTCTCCACACATCTCTGGAGAACTTGGCCTAAGTGGTCTAAGCATTCTGCAAATGTGTCACCAACAACTGAGAAATCATCCATAAATACTTCCATTGAGTCTTCCACCATGTCAACAAAGATGGATAGCATGCAATGCTTGAACGTAGCCGGGGCATTAAACAATCCGAATGTTATTCGTTTTAAGGCGAAAGTACCATATGGGCATGTAAAAGTTGTTTTCTCTTGATCCTCTAGAGCAATAGAGATTTGGTTATAGCTAGAGTACCCATCCAAAAAGAAATACCACCCTCTCTCGAATAGTCGGTCAAGCATATGATCCATAAAGGGCATAGGGAAATGATCCATTTAAGTCTATGAGTTTAGTTTTCGGTAGTCCATGCAAACTCTCCATCTTGTCACGGGGCGTAAAGGTAAAAGCTCCCCCTTGTCATTAGGGACAATCGTGACTCCTCCTTTTTTTGTTACACATTGTTCTGGGCCTAACCATTTGCTATCTGCAATCAGGTATATCACTCTCGCGTCCTACAACCTTACTATTTACTTTTGCACCACCTGTTGCATTGGCGGGTTCAATCTTCGCGGATGTTCAACACTCGGCTTACAATCACTATCAAGCTGAATTTTGTGTGTGCAAATGCCTGGAGGGATGCCCACTATATCAGTAATAGACAATCCATGGATTTTATATGCATTTTTAGTATTTCAAGGTGGAATTTTACTTGCTAATCAAGTAAATTGGCCGCAATAATCACCGACAAGGTGCTATTCACGCCTAAGAAAGCATACCGAAGGTGCAAAGGTAATACCTTAAGTTTGAGACTTGGTGGTTCTTCAGTTGACGGTTTGGCGGGAGGTCTCTCTCAATTTTTTAAGTCGATGTCCAGCTTTATTGGAGTCTTTGTAAACCCCCCATACTTGAAAATGTGGCTACAACTTCATGTTGGCCTTAAACTTCAAACTCTTCATCGTTAGCCCATACAACCTCAAGGGGTTCTTTACTAAACATATCATGGCTCACATTAGCCACAATCTCGTCAATCATATCAGCAGTTGCTATTACATGAATGCCACTTGGGTGTTTCATTGATTTGCACACATCAAATGTGACTTCATCATCATTAACCCAAAATTCCAGCTCCCCAATCTCGAGATCCACCAACGCTCTCACAGTTGCCAAGAATGGCTTCCCAAGATTATAGGAATCTCAGCATCTATGTCACAGTCGAGTATGACAAAATTGGCCGAAAAAATGAATCAGTCAACCTTAACCAAAATGTCATAAAGTATTCCCACCGGATGTTTGATTGATTTGTCAGTCATCAAAAGTCTCATAGTTATAGCCTGCGGTTCACCCAATCCGAGTTATTTATAAATAGCATACGACATTAGATTAATACTTGCTCCTAGATCGCATAGGGATTTTGCAAATTTGATGCCTATGGTACACGGGATGGTGAATTCCCCAGGATCATCTTTCTTTTTTATCAACTTGTTCGTCATAATCGCACTACAACTGTGAGAGACTTTGATCATCTAGAAATCGAAGCTCCTTTTTTGTAACTAACTCCTTCATAAATTTTGCATAACCCGGCATTTCCAACAATGCTTCCACTAGAGGGAGATTAATCGATAAGGTTTTCAACAACGATAAAAACTTCTTGAACTTTTCAACTTCATTCTTCTTCTTGAGGCGTTGAGGAAATGGAGGAGGTATTTTGGGTAAAGGTCGCTTGACTATTAGGCATTGCTTGTGTTTCCCCACATCACTTTGCCTCCCCCTTTTGGTGTCTTGTGGGATGGTTATTTCTTCATCCTCTATATCTTTGTTTTCATTTTGCATGTGAACTCCCTCATTTCCCATCGCATCACCTTTTACTTTCATTCCGCTCCAAGTGACAACGGCCAACCCACTATCTTCATCATCTATCTCCATCTTATGTTTCAATTGTATTATAAGTAAACTCAATTGACCTTTAAGGACTTTGATTGCATCTGCGTGCGAGTTTAGTTTATTGTTGAAGGATGAGAACTCGACTTGCATCCCTTTCAATAAATCATCTGAGCCTTCAAATTTATCAAGAATGCGTGAAAGAAAATCATTCACGCGGGGACTACTTGCGCTACCCCTTGATTTTGGGCCCTTACTTGAGTGAGTGTGGTTCTCTTCATATTCATCCTCTCTTCTCTATTACTCATTTTGTTCGGAAAAATCTTGACTGTATCTCTTTTGCTTAACTTCCATATGATGGTTCCAACCTTCATTTCCACCTCGCTGCCAATAGAGTGGGTAGAAACCCTCCTTACTTCTTCTGGAGTTCCAACATTGATTCTCCCCAGGCTTAGAATAGCTTGAGGCCGAACCCTCCTCAACTCTGAACACTCCACATGTTCCCTTCATATGCTCCTGTAGAACTTCCATTTGGGTCAATGTCTTCTTGATGTTTTCATCCCTCTCTTTCACTTTATCTAGTTGCTCTTGTGTTAATCTAAAATGGAATGGAAAGACGTGATCCTATTTGCTATATCATGCTTGATTTATCCTAGTCATATCATCTAGAAGAAATGAAGCCACCTCAAATGATTGTAACATTATTCCTCCACGTACCAACTGATAGGACACTCATCTATTAACCTATTCAAGAATCCGATAGAAATATTGAAGTAACAAATCGTTCGGTAGCCCATGAGTTGGGCATTTAAGTAGGAGCTTCTTGAAACCTTGAATTTCATCTCTAAGTTTCATCATTCTAGATGGAGGGAAGAATCTTGTGCTAAATGCTATAACCAGCTCCTCCCATGATGTGATGGAATTGTTTGGTAACTCGGTTAACCACTTATTGGCTTCTTCTTTTAAAGACAATGGAAATAAACGCAGCCGGATTGACTCTTGCGACACTCACTTGAAAGAAAAAGGACTGCAAACCTCTGTAATGCTTATTATATGCTCATTCGGTTCTTCGTGATCTAGCCATCCAAATAGTCCCCTCATTTGGAGAAGGTGAAGAGTGGTGCTAGTGACTTCAAACATCACATTTCCATCAGCTTGTGGTATGCAAATTTCACCCATTCTATCCGATTGATCCGGGTTGTAGACACTATTGATGTCATCTATACGGTCTCGATAACTTGCTTGATTGTCATTCATCTCTTCCTCACTCATGTTCATTTCTATGTGGTTCAGCCAACAATTACACAAAGCAGCCAACAAATTTGAGAGTGTTAAAACTTTCAATCAAAGAATTTTAAGTAACGCTACTGCCCGGTAGCGGCACCATTTTTATTAATGTATCAAGTGGCATTTCATCAAATACTAATTGCCAATGATCGTTCTTCACTAGAATAACCCAACATTCTTCGCATTTAACAAACACCCATAAAGTAAATTCAATAGTTGGCTTCATGATCAAAACCCCAAGTAAAGGGTTTTAGCCACTCATCTTAGAAATAAAAAGATTAAAGTTAATTATCACCCACATAGTTGGGTACAAAATGAGAATTATAGATGAAATTCAATAGATAATCTTCTCACTTACAAAAATCTCTCTCAAAATCTTGCTAAAATCGCTTCCCCCACCCTTTGGTTGTGTTTTCTCTCTCTCTAATTCTTTCCTCACTTTTTTGAATGAATCCTTCTCCTTTCCAAAAGTTGGTTTAAATAAGTTGATGTTTGACTGTAATAGAGCATACGACAAAGTTATTTGGGTGTCGCCGATAGGTCAGCGACGCGCCGATTATTCTTTCTCTCGCCCTTCATTTATCACTTTTTCTTGGTTCGACTACTGTAATTTTGGATAATCCAGATCGGGTTCGCCGAACACTTCCGTGAATCACCTTTTTTCTCTATTATCTCGCCCATTAGCATGTATTCAGATCTTCCTCAGCAATCTTTGGTGACCTGATTGTCTGTCGCCGAATAGATCGGTGATACGCCAACTCAATCTTCCTCTCACCGAATATATCCTGAGTTTATCTCTAGCATTCTGTAACTTTAACTAGTATAATGGCTATTTGGAGATTCGCCGAATGCTTTTTTCTATCGCCAACGTGGTCACATCTTCCAGGGCTTGGCACAGTAGAACATTAGGCGATACCATGTCCATTCGGCGATTCACCTAATGATTTGAGCGATCCTCAAGCCTTCGTTTCTTCGATCTTTCAGCTGCCTTGTTCCTTTTCGATCCATATTGTCCATGCTTTGTCCCTAAGTTCAAATACATGAATTTCAAGTAGTTACATCAGTTTGAGACAAAATATGCATTTGAGGACACGAATCCTATCTAAAATATGCCCTAAATGAGTCCAAATTGTGGGCTCATCACTGAGGGGTCCTTGGGGAGTCATACCTTGACTTTTAACCCCTAAACCCCTCAACCAGAGCTCGGGAAGACATTCTACAACTCATAACCTCGTAATAAACTCAAAATGAGCTACTTAGGCTCTAGTTTCACATACTAATTTTTTGGGTCGTTACATGAGAATTTTATGGAAGTATTTATAGATGACTTCTTGGTTGTGGGTGACACTTTTGAATCATGTTTCGAGAACTTAGGACAAGTCCTCCAAAGATGTGTGGAGACAAATTTAGTCCTAAATTGGGGAAAATGTCATTTCATGGTTAAGGAAGGTATAGTGCTTGGTCACAAAGTATCGCAAAAGAGGCTGGAGGTTGACAAAGCAAAGATTAAAGTGATTGAGAAGTTACCACCACCAATTTCTGTGAAGGGGGTTCGTATCTTCTTTGGGCATGCCGGTTTCTACCGGAGGTTCATCAAAGATTTCTCAAAGATTGCACATCCGCTATGCAAACTCTTGGAGAAGGAGGTGAAATTCCACTTTGATTACCCTTGCATGGTAGCTTTCAAATACTTCAAATAAAAATTGGTTTCCAACCTAATCATCATTAGTCCTGATTGGTCTGAATCTTTTGAAGTAATGTGTGATGCAAGCGGCACGACATTAGGTGTTGTGTTGGGGCAAATACACAACATGCTTTTCCACCACATTTACTACGCAAGAAAAACTCTAAACATCGCTCAACGTATCTAAACATTGACTGAACAAGAGTTACTTGCAATAGTGTATGCATTCAAAAAAAATTGGGCATACTTACTTGGTACTAAAATGATTGTTCACACTGATCATGTTGCACTGCGTTACCTAATGGGAAAGATGGATGCCAAGTCGCGATTGATAAGGTGGGTGATGTTATTGCAAGAATTTGACTTCGAGGTCAAAGATAGAAGAGGTTGTGAAAATCAGGTGGCAGACCACCTATCAAGATTGGAAGGCAAGGAAAATGATGAGCTAGAAATTGACATAAATGATGTTTTTCCCGAAGAACAAGTCTTTACAGTGACACTCAAACAACCTCCTTGGTATGTTGATTTTGCCAATTATGTAGTGTGTCGATTAATGCTGGACGAACTGAACTTCTACCAACAAAAAAGGTTCTTGTTCGATGTTAAGAAGTACTTTTGGGATGAACCATATTTGTTCAGAGAGTGTGTAGACCACATCATTAGAAGGTGTTTACGAGAAGAAGAAGCTATAGAAATTCTCCATTCTTGTCATGCTTCACCGGTTGGGAGTCATCATAGTGTTGTGCGTATAGCTGCTAAGGTTCTCCAAAGTGGCTACTACTGGCCATACCTCTACAAAGATGCGCATGAATTTGTTATAAAGTGTGCTCAGTGTCAAAAGCAAGGTGGAGTGTCCAAGATATACAAGTTACCCCTTACCCCTATTCTAGAAGTTTAACTATTTAATGTTTGGGGAATAGATTTCATGGGCCCATTTGTAAACTGATTCGGTAATAAGTATATCTTGGTGGCCATAGATTATGTTTTTAAATGGGTGGAAGCTGTGAAACTTCCAAACAATGAAGGGACAAGTGTGGTTCAATTCCTGAAACGTAAATATTTGCTAGATTTGGTACTCCTCGAGCTATCATTAGTGATGGTGGATCCCTTTTTTGTAATAAGTGGTTCTCAGCCGCATTGAGTAAGTATGGTGTGAAACACAATGTAGCAACTCCGTATCATCCCCAAACGAGCGGCCATGTTGAAGTATCAAACCGGGAGATCAAGAGCATCTTAGCCAAGAGAGTGAATGCTAATAGGACTGATTGGTCTCGAAAGCTTGATGATGCACTATGTGCGTTGATGTGAGGCTAAAAATACATATTTTTAATCATTATTTCCTCACATTTATTATTTATATTTGTCCTTTTTTAGCATGAATTTTATGGATTGTACTAAATTGTTTATTTTATGTGTAGGATTAAATTGGTGGAAAAATGAAGAAGTTTGGAGCTAAAACGAATTAAAGATGGAAGGTTGAAGAAGCAAATCAAAGAGACAGCTTAATGGATTAAATTTAATAAAATAATATATTTAAATATAAAAGGAAATGGCGGCTGCAAATTGTGGAATTTCAATTTTTACGATTGCTTCTTGCTGCTGCCACGTGGCAGCAAGTGAATTGTGCAGAATTACATTGAGGCGGCAGTATTATTGTTCACGCGGCGAAAAAGGAAAAGGAATCCAATTCCTTTTGGTTTTGGATTCCTAATTTAAGGTAGACTCAATTATTTTATTTAGGGTTTCCTACATCTATAAATAGTGCATAGAAATAATTATTTAAAAAGCGAAGAATCAAGATACAAGACACAATATAAATTTTCTTCTAGCTTAGGAACATTGGAAGAGCCACCGTGGAGGCCGTAGAATTGTGATTTATTCTTTCTTCTCCTTTATTATTTATTTGTATTCATGATTAATAAAGGATAGTTTAGCTATTATTCTTAACTTTTTTATGATTAACACAAGCATATTTATTTTAATAAATTTTGATTGTGTTTTTGAGATAATGAGTAGCTAAATTTCATAACTAGGGTTGTGGGAACCATAAGCGATTAACAAAGTATGAATAATAACTAAGTAATTCTTGAACAGTGTTGAAGCATGCATTGATAATTATTTCATTTAAAAGTCTTTTTAGCTGTTGCAGACGTTAGAACTCACCTTGTTGCTACTTGCCGGACCAAGGAGGTAATCAACAAGAAAAGAATTATCAACATAGATTTAGTGTGATACTATCTAATAGGC
>JAJONQ010057302.1:0-23617 GCA_036250385.1 Solanum microdontum
AAAACATAAGGGGGAGCTTAGGGAGGAACCTGAGGAGGAACCTCTTGATTCATATTGTCTTCTTCATTCCTTCTAGCATTAGCCCTTGTAGTAGTCATTTCCTGAAAGCCATCGGGCGCGAATTAGGAGAAAGACTTATAGAGCTAAACTCTATGGGACAAATTAGTGAAGTGAAGAAGTGAAGTTTCCTAACTACCTAATAGCCTCTCATTCATAAATGTGGTGCGCTTCACACTTATGAACAAGAGTCTACTTGACGTGGTTTGAGACATCCTAAAACCATTCTAAACCTTGTGCTCTTATACTAAGTTTGTCACGACCCACAGGTACCCCTTATATGTAAAAAGGTGTACAAGACCCCGAGAGGCGTTATACAAGACCTTTAGCATATCATAACATAAGATAATAGAAATGAGCAGAAATTTAAAACATTTTCCATTAACATCAAAGTCTTTATAAAATGAGTGGAAGCCTATTGCACTTGTATCAAACCATCTAAAACATGAATGTCTTTGGAAAACAACCTATACAAAAGTTCTATAAATAAAAGAAATACATAAAATAGAAAGGTGATCAAATCTTTGATGCTATGAGGACTAACCAAATCCTCACTTGCTTGCTCTACTATGAACCTAGTCACGGGGATGTAAGTCAATATCACCGGACCCTACATTTTATAAGCATGTAGGATAGAGTATGTGTTAGCATAAAGATGTACTAAATATGATGGCTGGCATAAAACATAATCATAAGCATAATATAGGCATTATTCAACATAAGACATATACCTCAACCATTAGAGACATCAACATATATAGGTCATAAGCATATTCAATGCACATAAATCATCCTACTATAAGAGGAATACTTCTCAAGTAACCTCAACTGGTTCTTACTCATTGCATAGGTCATCACCTCTATTCATACATGTCAAGGAAAGCAATTCAACCAACAATCCAAGTTAAGCTATAATCATACAATCAATCTCATACGTAGCATACTTACAATACCTCTTTGAAGTAAAGCTTGTTTCACCATACCATGGTACTTTGATTTAGGGATTAGTCCCTCATGTTCATACTATTTATGAAAGAGTACTTCTTTACTAGTCCAAGCCACATCATTATTCATGAAGGGTTACTATTCACCAATTCAAGGCTATCAAGGAAAAAAATGTCATTATGCTACACCAAACTATCATGAAAATCACATTACTCATGCAAGTCCAAGCTACTCAAAGAAGGTTACTATTGCTCAATCTAAGCTTTCATGAAGTGGTGTGGCCTCACCTAGTTAATGAGGTCCATTCACGCCCCGTGAATGGCCTGCTGGGTCAAGGCCCACAAAACCAACTTGCAGAAAAGAACCATGAAGTGACAGTACGGGGTGTCACCCAACATACAGACCGTAGGTGGGGGTTTCTTGCATGGTACATGTTTGCTGTCAAAGTCTCGGCCTAGCTAGGGGTCATTTGGTAAATTCATTTTAAGTTTAGTTAAGTTGGGGACAGTTATAATTGAGTTATTAAAGTATTTTAAGGGTTTTTAAAGTATTAAACTCTATTTTTAATTCATTATTTGAAAACGCAAATCAAAAACCTCCCCTCCCCTCCAAAAGTTCTCTCTCTAGAAACCTCCATAGTAGGTGAAGGATTCAAGCTCTCAAGGTCAAGTCTTCATCTTTTTCAAGGGATATTCGTGGAGTTATTCCATTAAAGGTATGGTAGTCTTCATACTTGAATTATTTTCTTTGAAGGAGCCAATTTCAATTTGATTTCAAGTATCCAAAGTTCGCAAAAAGCATAGGGTTTTCAATCTATGCATGGGTTCAAATCCAAACGTTTTCCAAAGGCTTTTATGCATTGGATTATGTACGAATTGTGCAATTTAAGATGAATTAATATGATTTTCCTCTTGAATCCATGTTTTACCCTAAAATCCTATGTTGTGATTTCTGATTGAAAATTGATTGATCATGAAAGTATGTTGAGTCGTTCACGTTTATATTAAATTAGTGATTGAATCATGTTGATTCCCTTATCTATTGTAGTATATTTGATTTATGGGTTGATATTGATTCATGGCCTTAGAGTGCAATTTCACGAAGGATCTATGTATGATTATGATGTGAAGTATTTGTGTGGGATCTCAACGAAAGTGTCATGATCATGTTAGAATGTAATTGTGTGGTGATTTAAAGTATATTCTCAATTAACCCTTATGAATAATGATGATATATGTGAAAGGTTATTATTACATACACACACTCATGAATGAAGAATGAATGAAGTTTCTATGTTTATGTTAATGATGATGTATCAATGGAAAGGCTATTCTCAATTGTAGTCTAATGAATGATAATGTCATGTTGTGAAAGGACTTTCTCATGATATGGGATTCTTAGTTGAAATGCTATTCTCATATTTAAATCTATGATTTATCCAATGAATGGATGTTGGGTTTGAGATGGATTCCCTCACATGAGTTGACGCGGGGTATCTAGTAGCAATCTCTTATCCCCATAATAATGAAGTAATGTAATGAATGCTCTATACTCCATGGGGAATAATACTAAGCACCGAGTGGATATGATATGAGATGGAAGCTCTCACATGAGTTGAAGTGGGGTTTCTAGTAGCAATCTCTTGATATGGATGCCCTCACGTGAGTTGAGGCGGGGTATCTAGAAGCAATCTCCCTATCCCATAACTATGTCCCCACATAGGATATTAGCTAGTGGATCAACCTAAGCTATAATGAACGTTCCTACCTTAGGCAAGTAGGAATCCCTAATCCGGTGAGGGTGATACCAAGATTCCATGAACTTCTCACATAGTCTATGTCGGTTAAGTCTTACCCCCACAAAGTATGTTAATGAACTAAGGATTCTAAAGAATGCACTACTTAGTGTGGGTGGTGGTATGGGACTCTGTCCATGCATTTCAAAAGTAGGCTTTGAAAGGAGTTATGGTGTGGTCCTTTATAATGTTAAATGAAATGAATGTGCTCTTATGATTATTCTTATGAGAATGTTGGTTTAATGTATAATGAATGAAGGTGCTTAATGTAATGAAGTTAATGAAGAATATTGATTTATATGCTTAATGAGATGATGCATGTTTTACTTAAATTGTATTATGAGTTACTTTCTTGTCATGACTTATTGAATATGAATGTGCCTTGTCTATGGTGACTTCAGGGTGTACTTAGTGTGAGTAGTAGTATTGGATGCTACTCATACATTGCACAAGTATGACTTGGGGTTGTCCAAGATGTTGGTCCTAATATGTTGATATGACTTATGTAATGTTTATGTCTTTTATGTATGAGTATTGTGTAAAGATGGAAAGGATGAATGGTAAGTTCACTTTTGGTGGCCTTAATGTGGTATTTTAGTGTGGATGGTGGTATGGGACGCTATTCGTACATTGCACAAAGTATAGCATAAGGTTTACTTGAGGTGAAACCCTAATGTAATGAAATGTCTTGTATGGGTTATTATGTTCTAATGTGATGAAATGAATTGTATGTTGATTATGTCTTATCTTATGCCTCTTATACTTATGTTCATGAAGTTTTATAAAAATGGCATATGTCATGATTTTTAAAGAAAATGTTCTTTTTAAGCATGATTTTTGTATGACAATCATACATACTACTTACTTGTACTAACCCATATTCTTCTATGTTTTTACTACAAGTGTAGGTTCCGGCTAGTGAGTTGCTATCTCTCTAGTTCAAAGGCTTGGATTTGAGATTCTTCCAAGACTAAGTGGTATGTCCTCATAGGTTGAGGACAAGTACTTGATGTTTCATGTCTTTTATTGTAATAGACTATTTTAGACATCTATTTTAAAGGGGCCATTACCTTACTTTCGTTTAAAGATATTGTTTAGATGGCCATGTGAGATGATATACTTCCGCTTGTTTTAAATGTTTTCGATTGTATGGATTTAAACAAAATTTTTTAAAATTCTGCACTTTTTTTATTGCCGTATGTCTATGAATGCTATGCTCTTGTATGAGGCTTTTCGGAGTCTTGTACGCCGTGTCACGTCCGGGGTCTATGCTCGGGTCGTGATAAACATGGTATTAGAGCACAAGGTTTTGGGAATACTTTTTAGGATTGATTTCTCACAGTCCACATCTAGTAGAGTCATGTTCATCGGTGTGAGTCGTGAAACTTCTATGAGCGAGAGGCTATAGGACGTTAGGAAGTTACACTTCTTTCATTATTTTTGAAGTTGTGCCATAGATTTTAATTCTATAGATGTCATTTTCCTAATCCTTCTCGTGTGTTTATAGGATATGAATACAAGATGGATGCCCGAAAGAAGAGTGGAAGAGGAGATTGTGAATGAGGCAGTTTCTCCTCAAGGCAACCAAGTTTCGATTGATGCTCCAGCCATGACCAATGAAGAGATTAGGTCGGCTTTTATAACCTTAGCCCAAGAGATGACATCCCAAGTTAAAAGAGATATGGGTCCTAGACTGAATGCTAATGAGAATACTATGGCATCTAGGTTGAGTGACTTTGTGAGAATGAACTCTCCGGTTTTTCTAGGCTCCATGGTGGGAGAGAATCCTCAAGAGATTTTGGATGAGGTTTATAATATAGTCAATGCTATAGGGGTGACTTCTAAGGAAAAAGAGGAACTAGCCTCGTACCAATTGAAACATGTTGTCCAAGTTTGGTTTGCTCAATGGAAAACCAATAGGTTGGTAGGAGCGGGTCCTATAGAATAGGAGGAGTTTAAGAACGAATTCCTTGGTAGGTTCTTTCCCCGTGAGAAGAGAGAGGTTACGGTGGAATAGTTTATCAAACTTTAAGCAAGGTAGTATGAGTGTAGAGGAGTATTTCTTGATATTTACTCTATTGTCTAAGTATGCTCTATCATTGGTGTCTAATCCTAGGGATGAGATGAGTAGATTTATGACCGTTGTATCCGACCTAGTTAAGGAAGAGTGTCATACGATGATGCTCCATGATGACATGAACATTTTTAGGCTTTTGGTGTATGCTCAATCTATTGAAGAGTCCAAACTTAAGAAAAATATTAGGGAGATGAAGAGGTCTAGGTCCGATGAGCAAAGTCAACCAAGGTTCAAAAATAGGTCCTCCAACCAAGATTCCCCAATGGTCAACAATGATAAGGTGTCTAAAGCTAATTTCAAAGGAGGAAACAGAAGTGGTTGTTATTTTGAAATATCTATATGTGCCTAGTGTGGGAAGCAATATTTGGGTAAGTGCCTTGCCGGTATGGATGGTCGTTTTGGGTGTGGAAAGAAAGGTCATAGAATGAGAGATTGTCCAATACTCATGGAAAAAAGAAGGGATCTCAAGCAAGCTTCTAATGATGGTACAGTTCCTATTCCTTCAAATTATGGTCGTTTCTACGCACTTCGGTCTAGAGAGGACAAAAGAGCCTTTCCGGATGAAGGTACCGGTATATGGTAGTTCTTTTTAGTTGTGAATGTTTGATTGAGGTTCTTATGTTGTTTTGATGTTAGCCTTAGTATGGGTTTACTATTAAGGGGAAGGTGGTATGTGGAATAGTAAGGTTGTTGAGAGTTCTGATATCCTTATCTCTTTCCTTCTATTGCTATTCAAGCTTGAGACCAAAAGTTTCCTTGTAGCTTGTTTCATGTTTTGGAGTCATCTGTGATTATCTGTTTCTATGGTTTCCTTATGTTATGCATGTTTTTGATGAATTCATGTTTGTATGAGAAAATGAGTTTTTATGATTTATGTTCCTCAAGTTAATATGCATTTAATATGAGTTGTCTATATGCTTCATGAGGTGAATTGTTGAACATTCCTAAAAGTGCTTTTGAGAGAAACTGCATAGTGTGCCTAATGATGTTGTGATGAGCATGATCTAAGTTAGAGAAGTTAATTCCTCCAATGAAATGAGAAATGCTGATTTTTTTCATGGATAGTGAGTTGGTAGATGTAGTTCCTACTTTCTTGTGTTGCATGGAGTATGTTTGAGATGGAGTTGATGTTTCCTCCAAGTTTTATGCATTGTTTATAATGTTGCATTCATGATGGGCTTCTTGTCTTGATTCGTTAACCCCTTAATGTGTTTAAAGTGTCATTCGAGCACTAATATTCCTGAGGGGGAGATAATTTAACGACTCGTAAAATGTGTAAGGCACACTACAGCCTAACTAGTGTGTGTTTGAGTTGTTGAAGGGTTTTGTGTGGTAGAATTTTGTCCCGAACTTAGGTTGAGGTGTTTAGGGGTTAAAATTCAAGGTACGACCCCCCAACGACTAACCAAGGGTCCTTGAGGTGGACCCTAAAGCCTAACCCCAAGACCCCAAAGAAACCAAAAAGTTAAATTTTTGGGATTACCTACAGATGGGCAACTATGCCATGTAGGTCCAGCCACGCGCCGTCGATGGCCTCCGTAGGTCAAGCCCCCCAAAACCAACTTGCAGAACCTAACCACGAAGTGACAGTATGGGGAGTCTTCATACTTGACTTAGTTTCTTTCAAGGAACCAATTTCAAAGATGATTTCAAGTCTCTAAAGTTCCCCAAAAACATAGGGTTATCAATCTATGCATGGGTTCAAATCCAGACGTTTTCCAAAGGCTTTTATGTATTGAATTATGAACGAATTGTGGATTTTAAGATGAATTAATATGATTTTACTCTTGAATCCATGTTTTACCCTAAAATCCTAAGTTGTGATTTGTGATTGGAAATTGATTGATCATGACAGTATGTTGAGTCGTTCACGTTTATATTTTATTAATGATTGAATCGTGTTGATTTCCTTATCTATTGTAGTATCTATGATTTATGGGTTAATATTGATTCATGGCCTTAGACTGCAATTTCATGAAGGATCTATGTATGATTATGATGTGAAGTATATGTGTGTGATCTCAATGAAAGTGTTATGATCATGTTAGAATGTAACTATGTGGTGATTTAAAGTATATTCTCAATTAACCCTTATGAATAATGATGATATATGTGAAAGGTTATTATTACATACACACACTCATGAATGAAGAATGAATGAAGTTTCTATGTTTATGTTAATGATGATGTATCAATGGAAAGGCTATTCTCAATTGTAGTCTAATGAATGATAATGACATGTTGTGAAAGGACTTTCTCATGATATGGGATTCTTAGTTGAAACGCTATTCTCATATTTAAATCTATGATTTATCCAATGAATGGATGTTGGGTTTGAGATGGATGCCCTCACGTGATTTTAGCCGGGGTATCTAGTAACAATCTCTTATCCCATAATAATGAACTAATGTAATGAATATCAAGTACTCCGTGGGGAATAATTCTAAGCACTAAGTGGATATGATATGAGATGATAGTTCTCACGTGAGTTGAGGCGGGGTTTCTAGTGGCAATCTCTTGAAATGGATGCCCTCGCGTGAGTTGAGGCAGGGTATCTAGTAGCAATCTCCCTATATCATAACTATGTGCCCACATAGGATATTAGCTAGTGGATCCACCTAAGATAAAATGAATGGTCCTACCTTTGGCAAGTAGGAATCCCTTATCTGGTGAGGGTGACACTGAGATTCCATGAATTGCTCTCATGGTCTATGTCGGGTAAGGCTTACCGCCACAAAGAATGTTAATGAACTATGGCTTCTAAAGAATGCACTAATTAGTGTGGGTGGTGGTATGGGGCGCTTTCCATGCATTGCACAAGTAGGCTTTGAGAGGGGCTATGGTGTGGTCCTTTATAATGTTAAATGAAATGAATTTGCTCTTTTAATGATGCTTATGAAAATATTGGTTTAATGTCTAATGAATGAAGGTGCTTAATGTATTGAAATTAATGAAGAATGTTGACTTATATGCTTAATGGGATGATGCATACTTTACTTGGATTGTATTATGAGTTACTTCCTTGTCATGACTTATTGAATATGAATGTGCCTTATCTATGGTACTTCAAAGAGTACTTAGTGGGAGTAATAGTATGGAATGCTACTCATACATTGCACAAGTATGACTTAGGGTTGTCCTAGATGTTGGTCCTAATATGTTGATACAACTTATGTAATGCATATGTCTCTTATGTATGAGTATTGTGTAAAGATGGAAAGGAGAATGGTAAGTTCACTTTTGGTGGCCTTAATGTGGTATTTTAGTTTCGATTGTGGTATGGGACGCTATTCATACATTGCAAAAAGTATAGCATGATGGTTACTTTAGGTGAAAACCTAATGTAATGAAATGTCTTGTATGGGTTATTATGTTCTAATGTGATGAAATGACTAGTATGTTTATTATGTATTATATTATTCCTCTTATATTTATGTTCATGAAGTTTTATCAAAATGGCATATATCATGACTTTTAAAGAAAATGTCCTTTTTAAGCATGGTTTTTCCATAGCTGTCATACTTAGTACTTAATTGTGGTGACACATATTCTTTTATTTTTTACTTCAAGTGTAGGTTCCGGCAAGTGAGTTTCTATCGCTTCAGTTAAAGGGCTTGGATTTGATATTATTCCAAGACTAAGTGCTATGTCATCATAGATCGACGACAAGTACTTGAAGTTTCATGTCTTTTATTGTAATTGACTATTTTAGACTTCTATTGCAAAGGGGTCGTGACCCTACTTTCATTTCAAGATATTGTTTTGATGGCCATGTTAGATGATAGACTTCCACTTGTTTTAAATATTGTCGATTGTATGGATTTAAAGAAATGTTTTTAACTTCCGCACTTTTTTAATACCTTATGTCTATGAATGTTATGGGATTGTATGAGGCTTTTTAGAGTTTTGTACGTCGTGCCGCGTTCGGGGTCTAGGGTCGGGTCTTGACAAACATGGTATCACAATGGTTTTTAGGATTGATGTCTCACAAGCCACATCTAGTAGAGTCTTGTTCATCGGTGTGAGTCGCCCCACATCTATGAGGGAGAGGCAATAGGACGTTAGGAAGTTACACTTCTTTCATTATTCTTAAAGTCGTGGCAAAGAGTTTAGTTCTATAGATGTCCTTTTCCCAATCTTTCTATTGTATTTATAAGATATGACCACAACAAGGTTTCCCACAAGAAGAGTGGAAGAGGAGATTGTGAATAAGGGAGTTCCTCCTTAAGGTCCTCAAGGTGACCAAGTTCCTCAAGGCAACCAAGTTCCGGTTGATGCTCCAGCCATGACCAATGAAGAGATTAGGTCGGCTTTTTCTAACCTTAACCCAAGCCATGACGACCCAGTTAATAGAGATGTGGGGCCTAGAGTGAATGTTAATGAGAGTACTATGGCTTCTAGGTTGAGGGACTTTGTGAGAAAGAACCCTTTGGTTTTCAAGGTTCCAAGGTAGGAGAGGATCCCTAAGAGATTTGGATGAGGTATATAAGATAGTCAATGATATTAGGGTGACTTCTAGGGAAAAAGCGGAACTAACGTCATACCAATTGAAAGATGTTGACAATGTTTGGTTTGCTCATTAGAAAAGTAATAGTCCGGTAGGAGTTTAAGAATGAATTCCTTGGTAGGTTCTTTCCCCATGAGAAGAGGGAGGTTAAGGTGGAAGTGTCTATCAACTTTAAGTGAGGTAGCATAAGTGAAGGGGAGTATTCGTTGAAATTTAACCTATTGTCTAAGTATGCTCCATCTTTGGTGTCCAACCCTAGGGAAAAGATTAGTAGATTTATGACTGGTGTATCCGACCTAGTTAAGGAATAGTATTGTACGACGATCCTCCATAATGACATGAACATTTTTAGGCTTATAGTGTCTGCTCAATCTATTGAGGAGTCAAAACTTAAGAGAAAGAATAGGGAGATGAAGAGGTCTAGGTCCGATGAGCAAAGTCAACCAAGGTTCAAAAAGAGGTCCTCCAACCAAGATTCTCCAATGGTCAACAATGATAGGGGTGTCTAACCCTAATTCTAAAGAAGGAAATGGAAGTGGTTATTCTTTCGAATGATCAATATGTGCGGATGCGGGAAGAAACATTTGGGTAAGTGCCTTGTCGGTACGGATAGTTGGTTTGGGTGATGAAAGAAAGGTCATAGAATGAGAGATTGTCCAATACTCATGGAAAAAAGAAGGGATACTAAGCAAGCTTCTAAAGATGGTACGGTTCCTATTCCTCCAAATTATGGTCGTTTCTATGCACTTCAGTCTAGAGAGGACAAAGGAGCCCTTCCAAATAAAGGTACTGGTATGTGATAGTAACCTATAGTTGTAAATGTTGTATTGAGGTTCTTATGTTGTTTTCATATTAGCCTTAGTATGTGTTTACTCTTAAGGGGGGTTGGTATGTTGAATAGTACGGTTGTTGAAAGTTCTGATATCTTATCTCTTTCCTTCTATTGCTATTGAAGTCGAGACCAAGAGTTTCCTTGTATCTTGTTTTATGTTTTGGACTCATGTGTGATTATGTGTTTCCATGGTATCCTTATGTTATGTACGTACATGGTGAATACATATTTATATGAGAAAATGAGTTTTTATGATTTATGTTCCTCATGTTAATGTGCATTTAGTATGAGTTGTCTATATGCTTCATAAGGTGAATTGTTGAACATACCTAAGAGTGCTTTTGAGAGAAATTGCATAATGTGCCTAATGATGATATGATTAGCATGATTTGAGTTTGACAAGGTAATTCCTCCAATGAAATGAGAAATAATGAAGTTTTCATGCATAGTGAGTTGGTAGATGTAATTCTTACTTTCTTGTGTTGCATGAAGTATGTTTGAGATGGAGTTGATGTTCCCTCCTAGTTTTGTCCATTGTCTATAATGTTGCATGCATGATGGGCTTCTAGTCGTGACTATTTAACTCCTTAATGTGTTTAAAGTGTCATTCGAGGATGAATGTTCCTAAGGGGGAGATAATGTAATGACCAGTAAAACGAGTAAGTAAAACTAGAGCCTGACTAATCTGTGTTTGAGTTGTTGAAGGGTTTTATGTTGTATAATGTTGTCCCAAGATTAGGTTGAGGGGTTTAGAGGTTAAACGTCAAGGTACAATCCCCAAAAACCAACCAAGGGTCCTTGAGGGGGACTTTAAATCCTAATCCCCAAGACTCCGAAGAAACCAAAAAGATGAATTTTAGGGATAACCTACGGATGTGGAACTCCGCCCCATAGGTCCATCCACGCCCCATGGATGGCCTTCGTAGGTTAAGGCCCCAAAATAAAACTTGCATAACCAAACCACAAAGTGAAAATACGGGGTGTCACCCCAACTACGGACCGTAGGTGGGGGTTTCGTGGATGGCACCTATTTGCTGTGAAAGTCTCAGCCTAGCGAGGGATCATTCAGTAAATTCATTTTAAGTTTAGTTAAGTTGGGGACGGTTATAATCGAGTGATTAAAGTATTTTAAGGGTTTTAAAGTATTAAACTCTATTTTCAATTCATTATTTCTAAACCCAAATCAAAAACCTCCCTTCCCCTCCAAAAGTTCTCTCTAGAAACCTCCATTAGAGGTGAAGGATTCAAGCTCTCAAGGTAAAGTCTTCATCTTTTACAAGGAATTTTCTTGGATTTCTTCCATAAAAGGTATGTTCGTCTTCACCCTTCACATAGTTTCTTTCAGGGAGCCAATTTCAAAGATGATTTCAAGTCTCCGAAGTTCCCCAAAAACATAGGGTTTTCAATCTATGCATGGGTTCGATTCCAAACATTTTCCAAAGGCTTTTATACATTGAACTATGAATGAATT
This sequence comes from Solanum microdontum, assembly GCA_036250385.1. Taxonomy (NCBI): domain Eukaryota; kingdom Viridiplantae; phylum Streptophyta; class Magnoliopsida; order Solanales; family Solanaceae; genus Solanum; species Solanum microdontum. Next base: position 11,685 of record JAJONQ010057302.1, read on the forward strand.
GTGGGATTTAAGATAAATTAATATGATTTTCCTCTTTAACCCATGTTTTACCCTAAAATCCACGGTTGTGATTTGTGATTGGGAATTGATTGATCATGAAAGTATGTTGAGTTGTTCATGTTTATATTGAAGTAATAATTGAATCATGTTTATTGCCTTATCTATTGTAGTATCTTGGATTTATGGGTTTATATTGATTCATGGCCTTGGAGGGCAATTTCATAAAGGATCTATGTATGATTATGATGTGAAGTATATGTGTGATCTCAATGGAAGTGTTATGATCATGGTAGAATGTAACTTTGTCGTGATTTAAAGTATATTCTCAATTAACCCTTATGAATGATGATGATATATGTGAAAGGTTATTCTCACATACACACACTCATGAATGAAGAATGAATGAAGTTTCTATGTTTATGTTAATGATGATGTATCAATTGAAAGGCTATTCTCATTTGTACTCTAATGAATGATAATGACATGCTGTGAAAAGACTTTCTCATAATATGGGATTCTTAGTTGAAAGGCTATTCTCATCTTTGAATCTATGAGTTATCCAATGAATGAATGTTGAGTTTGAGATGAATGCCCTCACGTGAATTGAGGTGGGGTATCTAGTAACAATCTCTTATTCCATAATAATGAACAAATGTAATGAATGTCAAGTTCTCTGTGGGGAATAATGCTAAGCAGCAAGTGGATATGATATGAGATGAGGCGGGGTTTCTACTAGCATTCTCTTGGGATGGATGCCCTCATGTGAGTTGAGGCAGGGTATCTAGTAGCAATCTTCATATCCCATACCTATATGCCCACATAGGATATTAGCTATTGGATCCACCTAAGCTAAAATTAATGTTCCTACCTTAGGCAAGCAGGAATCTCTTATCTGTTGAGGGTGACACTGGGATTCCATGAATTGCTCACACGGTCTATGTCGGTTAAGGTTTACCCCCACAAATAATGTTAATGAGATATGGCTTCACAAGAATGCACTACTTAATGTGGGTGGTGGTATGGGATTGTCACGACCCAGGGGTACCCCATAGACGTAACATGGCATACTTGACCCCAAAGGGGTCGCATACAAGCCTCATAGCATATCTTGAACATAAAAGAATAGGAAAATAGTGCGAAATTAGTCATGTCATAAGGGAAACCTACCTTGCCCACTCTCAAAGCCTACTTGTTCCATGTTTGAATGAAGTCACATACCCTTATTCACACTAAGTAGAACCTCTTAAGGCACCATAGTAAATAACCCAAGTACTTGCTCATGTTACTAGTTCCTGTCACTTGTTCATGTTACTTGCTCATTAGGGAATATAGCTTTAACTGATATAAACCATGTGAGCTACATAGAATCTAGTGTCGTGTAACCCTACACCGAAAGAAGGTGTCCTACTTGCCTAAGGTAGAACTAACATGTTTAGATTTTAGGTGGATCCACTAGCTAAGACCTATGTGGGCACATAGTTATGGGATAGGGAGATAGCTTCTAGAAACTTGCACTATTCCCAACCTCTTACATTAGCGGAAAGGCCTTTACCTCATTGTCCATATTCACTCGATGCTAAGCATTATTTCCCAAATTATACATTATTAGTCTTGATTTGTCTTTACATGTGTGAAGGAATACTTTGCCCTTCATTCAATACAACCCATAATATAGCTCATAGATTCAATAGAGTGAGAATGTACTTTCAACCTTAGAATCATAATTAGTATATGAGAATAACTTTCACACCAAGATCATGTGGTCTCATGAGAATGGACTTTCAATCAACACAATAAGATCATCATGGTCATGTACCTTTCATGCATAATAATGTATAAAGGTGCATATGAGAACTATACTTTCAATTAACACCATAGATACATCATAATCATGTTTATGCATTGAGTGGCTGTGTGTGTGATTGTCCTTGCAATGACACAACAACAACATTATCATCAAAGACACTTCCCTCTCAACGTGTTCATAAGCATGTAAATAATATCACAATCATGCATATTTCACATATATTGAGTTCAAGGATCATAGACCATGTAAATCAACACATCTAACATTCATCATAATAGACATGGATATAATAGTAATTTAAGTAGTTCATTCATTGCATGTATAAGCTCATACACTCATATTGTAGGTCATGTGGGTGAAGTCTTATTCACCATAAGACCATATACAAACCAACATAAATAATGACTTCCTTCTTGAAGCCTTAACATACTTAGTTTACCTACTTTAGCTTTTACCCCTTTTTAGCCCTAGGAGTCATCTTCATGTAACAAGCCTTACTCTCAAGCAATGCCTCACATGATCATCAAGTATACCTAATTCTCAAGGTATACTAACCACATGCTTCATTCTTAGTCAATTATAGTCATATAGCGTCAAGTGAACTAAACCTCAATACTATTCAACCATGATTCATCATGTAAGACCTAATCAAGTCAATTCATATTCGGAAGCCTTACCCTAAATCAATTCATGTCTAGGTGATCTAATCTAAGGCAATTCATCAGGAAGTTGATTATTCTTAGGGATTCACATCTAAACCCTCTATTTGCCCCTTTCATGACATAGCCCTTGGCTACAACAATTTAACCCTAGAATCTTATGTCAATCAAGAATACATGTGGAATTATATTTAATTTATGTAATTACATCATAATCAACTCATATTCAATCAATTGAATCAACTTCTAACAACATTCATAATGTAGAGAAGAGCCATAGCTAGGGTTGGGGAAAACACATGGATTCTTTGGAATTAAAGTTAAAATAATCTAAAATCAGTATTATCATCAATAAAAAATATAATTCAACCTTTAAGAACAACTTCGAAAGGAATCCATGGGGTTTAGTTGAAACCCTAGCTAATTGGGTTTTCTAGAGTTGAGATTAAAAGCTTTTGAAAGGGCTCCTTGGATGATAGTTTCCCAAGGATGAAAACTCCCATACCTTAGGTGTAGAATCCAACCAAATTCGTATTGAAAAGCTTCCTTCTTGAAGATCTAAGTTGGTCTTCTTCCTTGTTCTTCAATGGAGGTTCTAGAAAGAGAAATATTTGAGAGGGAGAAGAACTTTTGATTTGATTTGGGTTTTGGAGAATAAAGGAATAATGAAGTTTTTTTAAGACTTAAAACTATATATATATATATATGTATGATATAAACCATTTAATAAATAATGAAAATGAAATTACCTAAAGACCCTTAATTTAGGCAGCCCCGTCAAGGACCACGCCCACTTTGACGGGTCGTGAGGGGCACCACGGGTCGTGGTGGTGCCCGTGGTCCTTGAGTTTGTGTACTCGTCCAACTTGCCAAGCGCTCAAATGCCTAAGGCAAGTTCATGAGATCTCCCACAATCTGTGGTAAAGATAATGAGTCATGGTCATGGTCATGGTCATGGAGGCAGTAGCTTGGCAAAGTTGCCTTGTGTGCTTTGCCACCAAGTGATCTACACGACCACTTTGACGGACCTTCTAGGGCACCATGGCACATGGTGGTGCCCATGGTCTTTGGGGAAGTAGCTCCCCCGTCAAGCCACAAGCCTCCTAAATCTAAGGACACCCCACGAGCCTTCCCATGGCCCATGGTCAAGACCACGAACCATGAAGTGGCTCGTGAAGGGGAGCCTTGGCTTGGCACCACTCTTGTACACACTACCTTGACAACCACGGGTGGCACCACAACTCGTGGTGGCCACCACAGGTCGTGAAGACCCTCGCGATGATGGTAGGCAGTGGCTAGATGGTGTTTCATGCACCCTTGGCTCCCACAATGCCAAGGCAAGACCACAACACCTCCCACACTCTGTGGTCAAGACCACGAGTCGTGGTGAAGGTCGTGGCTACTAGGCAGTGTCTAGGCCTTAATTCCATGCCTCACACATGCTTAAGGGACCTTCACAAGCCTTTTCATTGACCGTGGTCAAGACCACTGGTCGTGAAAGTAGTCGTGGTCCTTGGGCAGTGTCTTGCCAAGCGTGGGGCAGCCTTGGCCTTTGGCTTAGGATTGCCCCTTTTGGCTCGGCTCTTGACCTTGCACCCTCAACCAATTCTTAGAAGGTCTTCTAAACTTTGGGTTCTAGTACATACTTTTATGCTTAACAACTAAACCCCTTGACTCTTGACATTAACGCTCACATTTAGGCGGTAGTTCAACCTATCATTTTGTGTGTCATTATAGGGACGCTTTCCATGCATTGCACAAGTAGGCTTTTAGAGGGGTTATGGTGTGGTCCTTTATAATGTTAAATAAAATGAATGTGCTCTTATGATGATGCTTATGAGAATGTTGGTTTAATATCTAATAAATGAAGGTGCTTAATATAATGAAGTTAGTGAAGAATGTTGACTTATATGCTTAATGAGATGATGGATTCTTTTCTTAGATTGTATTATGAGTTACTTCCTTGTCATGACTTATTGAATATGAATGTGAATTGTCTATGGTGACTTCAAGGAGAACTTAGTGTGAGTTGTAGTATGGATGCTACTCATACATTGCATAAGTATGACTTGGGGTTGTCCTAGATGTTTGTCCTAATATTTTGATATGACTTATGTAATGTTTATGTCTCTTATGTATAAGTATTGTGTAAAGATGGTAAGGATGAATGGTAAGTTCACTTTTTGTGGCCTCAATGTGGTATTTTATTGTGGATGGTGGTATGGGACGCTATTCTTATATTGCACAAAGTATAGTATGAGGGTTACTTGAGGTGAAAGTCTAATGTAATGAAATGTCTTGTATGGGTTATTATGTTATAATGTCATGAAATGACTTGTATGTTGAATATGTCTTATATTATGCCTCTTATACTTATGTTCATGTAGTTTTATCAAAATGGCATATATCATGATTTTCAAAGAAAATGTCCTTTTTAAGCATGGTTTTTGCATGGCTATCATACTTAGTACTTAATTGTGCTAACCCATATTCTTCTATGTTTTTACTACAAGTGTAGGTTCCGGCAAGTGAGTTGCTATCTCTCTAGTTCAAGGGCTTGGATTTGAGATTCTTCCAAGACCAAGTGGTATGTCCTCATAGATCGAGGACAAGTACTTGATGATTCATGTCTTTTATTGTAATAGACTATTATGGACTTCTATTGTAAGGGGGATGTGACCTTACTTTTGATTAAAGATATTGTTTAGATGGCCATATGAGAGGATAGACTTCCGCTTGTTTTAAATGTTTTCGATTGTATGGATTTAAAGAAAAGTTTTTTAAATTCCGCACTTTTTTTATTACCTATGTCTATGAATGCTATGGGCTTGCATGAGGCTTTTTGGAGTCTTATACGCCGTGTCGTGTCTGGGGTCTAGGCTCGGGTCGTAACAACTCTCTCTCTAGAACTCCATGGAAGAAGAAGGAAGGTGAAGCTAGGGTTTGGAGGAGCACCTTTTCTAATCAAGTTCCTTAGATTTCGAAGCTAAGGTATGGTAGTCCTTCATCCATGGAGCCCCTTCAAAACTTGCAATTTCAAAACTAGAAATACCAAAAGTTAGGGTTGACTTCAATCTCATGGATTCCTTTCAAATTCATTTTTAATGATTGAATTATGTTTTATTATAGATAAATTGGTGATTTTGTATGATTTTATGTTGAATTCTCCAAGAATCCATGAATTCCCCTATTTTCCCAAATTGGATCTCAAAGTTCGAGTATTGATTTATGCAAGTAGAATATTATAAAATTGTGAATGTAGTGAATTGATTATTTGAATTTTGTTATTATCCATGTCTAATGTATCAATTCTAGATGTGTTGATTGAATATGATCTATGGTTGCTAATTTGATTACAAAACCCCCCTTGATAATTGACATTTGTGTCACCCTTTTAATTTGATATGTTTTTTTCGTATATGTCGTTAGCTATAATTGACTAGAGCACATTTATTCTTTTCTACTAATTCTCGACAACAAACCGCTCCCTTGGGAATAAACCCCAACTCACTAGTTGGATTATATTACTACTCACGATCGTTGGCACTTGAACTGGCAGTACTATCCTGATACGTGAAATCAAAATGGCACCCCTGCCAGGGAGTGGTGTTAATTGAGAATTTTTAGTTAAGTTGAGTTTGGGTTTGTTAGTTATAGTTGTAATTACTTAATTTTTAGTTTTGTTCTGCTTGATTATGTTGAAAATAGGAAGTATGAGCGTAAACGGCAGCAATGGCAGCCAAGTAGGCCATCAAGACAACATCAGAAACCTCAATGATCCACATGCTAATGACCCCCATCTCATGGGTGGTATTGGTGCCATTCACTTGCCTCCGACCGAAGGGAATGCGGTATTTCAAATCACGACTACTATGTTGCAACTCTTGCAACTAAAGGGGTTTTTCAGTGGTTTGTCTCATGAGGGCCCTCAAGAGCATATTAGAAACTTCGTGGATTTATGCATATTGTTCTCCTTCAAGAACATCTCCCAAGAATTGGTCCGGTTGAGGTTATTCCTGTTCTCTTTGATGGGAAAGGTGTGCAAGTGGCTGGCTAAATTGTTACGTGAATCAATTACTTCATGGGAGAAGTTGCTTACCGCATTTCAAGTGCAATTTTTTCCTCCTTCGAAGATGATGACTCTTTGAGATTGCATTCAGAGCTTTAAGCGTCTAGAAGGTGAGCCAATACATAAAACATGGCTGCAATTCAAGAAGTTGGTGCTTCAATGCCCAACCCATGGCTTGCCTAATAACGTGTTGTTGTAGTATTTTTACCGTAGTCTTGATTCGGTAAATAAGGGTGTTGCTGACCAAATTTCTTCGGGAGATTTGATGCAACAACCTTACGTGATAGCGGCTTAGCCCTTGGATGGCATGATTACCATAAACAGAGTGTGGTATATCCGTGAAGACCAGGTCTCCTCTTTCACGTTCAAGATGACCAAGGAACAGATGGAGAATGGCCAAGAGAGGGACCAAAACATGGCCAAGACCATGACAAAACTTGATATTTTGTCTAAAAGTGTCATGGGAGCTGGTTCTCATAATGTCAATGTCGTGGGTGTCAGGTGTGATAATCCGAATGAGTCCAAGTTTGAAGCCTTGTATAAAGAAGAGGTAAATTTCCTAGCCGACCAAGGCGGTGGCTATCGTTACAACTACCCAAGGCAGGGTGGTAACAAAGATTGGGATAAGGATGAAGGTTGGAAGGACATGAATGGAGGAACCGTAATCCAAATTGGAAGAATGGGGAGAAGGATAGGTATATGCCTCCACACGAGTGTCAAAGACAAAGGATTCAGAAGGTGGTAGGTCTGAGGATATGCTCTCTCATATCCTCAACAAATTTGAAGGGTTAGACAAGATTTGAAAAGAAATGAAAGAAGATGTGTCTACCCTTAGCCAGACCGTCACCTCTCATTCAGTGTTGATCAAGCAGTTGGAGACCCAAATAGGTCATATATCGTGTCATCTCAACCCGAGATAGCAGGGGGTTTGCCTAGTGACACTATGGCTAACCCCAAGAATGAGGTTTGAAGGTGTACTTGCGTCGTGTCGTAACATTAACTAAGGTGTTGCTTAGGAGCAACCCAAGTTTTCTTTTTTGTTTATCTTTCTTTGTTTAGAATAATGGTGAGTTGGTTGTGCAGGTTAACGTATGGAAAGTGTTCAGAAATAGGGAAATTGGCAAGAAAAAGTCCCAGTCGGCACATCGCCGAAAGGGTCGGCGACCCCGACTCAGACTGTCATTGGACTCAAGACAAATTTAACTTGGAGTCTATAACTTTCGGCGAAAACTGGGAAATTATTGGTGAGTTGCCGACTATAGTGCGCCGTTTGGATCTCCAAATCAACTAGAATTCTTGTAAAATTCAATGAGGTAAGTGTCTACTCGGCGCTTAGCCGAGCGAATCAGCGAGTAAGACTAAAGTCGCCGAACGGGTAAAAACAGGACGGTTTTTAAGGCCAAAAGGTTATACTTTTCAAACTCCTTAACTTTCCCGCTCTTTAACGCTTAACAAACTCACACCTACACATTATTCTCTATAATTTGCATTATCTAAGTGTTTTAGTCATCGATTTGTGCTCGGAACTTGGATTACATTGCCTCCTAGCGATTCATTCTTAACTTAATCAGCATTAAAGGTTGGTTTCCCGATCCATAAGTTTGTTTTTGACATTTTGAACTCTTATGCAAATGATCTTACCGTGCTGTCGTGTGTTGGGCCTCTCTAATAGGATTAGTATGCTTAAATGCAGTTTTAATTTGATATCTAGCCTGTAGTGTTTTGATTGTTGAAATCACGTAGCTTGGTGCAATGAAGTATATTAAAATTTTGTGTGTAGTGCTTTTATGGTATGGGTCTTGTTTGAAATTGTGTTGTGCATGCTTTAATTATGTTTTCGGGGGTTATGGGATTGATTTAGAGAAGTTGGGTTGAAAATAGGCATGTTTGGTCATTTGGCGTACTAGGTCGAGCTCGTCGAACCACTCAGGGGTTCGCCTAATGTCCCCATCTCACCTTTAATTTCATGTTTTATGTGTTGTTGGGCTCTGTAACTTTCGAGGGGAAACCCGAGATTGCCGAAGGCACTCGATGACTCGCCGAACGTGTTCTTCATCGACCTTTGTCTGCACCCCTGCATCCTTTCGACGAGAAAACCCTTTCTCGCCGAATGATGTCGGTGATTCGCCGAAAGGTTCGGTGAGTTTGCCTACAATTGATTGTCTATGTTTTTGTCAAATATTTTCTAACTTTGTCTCGAGGCTTTGGAGACATGGCTAGACCTAAAGTTGCTGGGAGAATCATGCCACCTTGACTGATAAGAGCATGGAATTTCAAATTAGATGAAGGAAGGTTGAATCCTCCTAAGAAAGGAAAGAAAAAACCTCCACCTGGAAACAAAGTCAAAGGCAAGAGGCCCAGTTCTAATAGGAAGACTAATCCATGAGACCCATCTATTCCTTCATAGGCCAGGGGAATCTATGCAGCTGTGTGAAATTTTTTGGTGGATACACATGTAGGAATTTCTGATGAGTCTGGTGCTATTGTCCCTTCTGAGGTGACTTCGGGCACTGAAGCACAAGTCTAGACTGATGCACCGGGCACTGATGCCCAGACAGATGGAGCAACGGCTTAGACAGGATTCCCTCTTTACCTCCCCCGCTGTCTTACTTTTATTTTGACTTGTGGATATTATTAGATTATTTGCATTTGAGGACAAATGATTTTATTTGTGGTGGGGTGAGGCCCACCTTTTGTGCGACATTCGTAATTTTGATTTTGATTATATATTTAGGCTTTGAGCAAAATTTATGTTATACACTGCTTTTGTGGAAGGTTTGAGCTTGTGGCTCCGTGTTTTTAATTGTACATGATTTTTAACCCTTCATAAAAAAATTTGTCACCTCTTGTTTGTGTTGAATGTGGTTGTTCTTGTGCATATTTGAGTATCGGTTTGAGCAATACCGATGACTTGAATAGTGCTCATAGTCGAATAAAAAAGAATGTGCAGCTACGATGAGGCCAATTGAAGTTGCATAGACAATATGTGAACTCTTTGCATCTCGTTGTGACTAGCCAACTATTGAGTTGAGTCTCTCGTAATGAACATTCAACACAAGCGAAAGTGTGGAGTCTTGTTTGGCATTGGTGTCAATGCCTTGTGTGATGAACTTATCCTAAACCATGTGTGATGGCACCTAGAATTTGCCCCGTTGGTTCGGTTGACTAAGTGATGCAAATTTCTTGAGATAATCTTAGGCAAATTTAAAGAGTGTGAACCAACTTGAAATTATACCTCTTTTGTGGCATACCTTGTGAGTGTGTGAACCTCTTTTGAGCACCCCTTGAGCCTTACCCTTTTCTTGTAAGAAACTTGATGAAAACTTAACCTTCCTTGATCCATTACCCATAATCCTCATGATTTGTGATTTATTTGAATAGACAACTTATGCTAAAATCCCAAGTTGGGGGTGTGGTGAAAAGAGAAGGTAAATCAAGAAAATGCAAAGAAGTACCTTTTGCCCATGTCTTGAGAAAAATGGAGCCCTTCCATATAAAAAGAGAAGAAAAGATTGAAAAAGAAAAAGAAAGAAAATGTTGTGGAATAAAGTTGTGAAAATAAAGAAAATGGGGTTTCCAATGATCCATGGAAGATGAATAAAAGGTGACTTTTGAGCTTGAATGTAAATCATGAAGAAGGGGAAAGAAGGTGTTGTTCACATCACATTTCATAAGGATTTCAGCCTATAAGCCTAAATGACCATACTTTTACACTCAGCTCCATTACAAGCCTTGAAAAGACCTATTTGATCTTGAATGAGCTGAAGCAAAAGTCGATTGGAAAATAAGGGTAAACCTATGGGTGAATTCATGCATTGTGTTTATCTTTATGAGTGTGAGTGTTGATCTTGATTCCGAAACTTTAAATGATTGAACCATTGAGTGAATATGGAATCATTCTTTGTGTTAGGGTATTTGAATACCTTGGTTGAGCTTAAACTTGCATTTGAAGCAAGTATAGTGAGCGTGAGATTCTTTGGTAATGGTGAGTCACAACTTGAATCTTTGAGTGCATAATTGATCTTTACACGAGTAAGTTGAGTCTTTTTTTGTGTATTCTTGTGTAGCACTTTTTGAGAATTCCTTTTTGAACTATTGAACTTGAGTTTTACTTGAGGACAAGCAAAAGTTTAAGTTGGGATTGTCTTTGAAGGGCAAAGTATGAGAACTATGCATGATTGTGATAGTTATGTATATGCTTTTAGAACCTGTTGAGAGTAAAGTGAATATGATTATGATCTAGTTGTTGTGTTGTTGGATGAGTATCCTCATGTACACACTTATGTATGAATATGATATAATGTAAAGGGTTTTCTCACAATATGATGATTCTAGGGTTGAAAGGCTATTCTCACTTATTGAATCAATAAGCTATAGTATGAATTATGTTGGATTTAGTGTCAAGACATTCTTCCATGAATATGCACTTCAATTCAAGACTTAATATTAAATCTATGGGAATTAATGTTTAGCACCAAGTGGATATGAATATGAGATGGAAGTTTATACGATAGTTGAATCCGGCTTCCCAATGAAAGCTTTTACACTAGTTGAGTCTGGCTTTCCTAATGGGTTCCTCCTACCATTGTAGAGTCCGGGTTCCCAAAGTATGTATCTCATGATATGGAAACCTTATACCTTAGTAGAGTCCGGGTTTCTAGTAGCAATCTCCTTATCCCATAACTATGTGCCGACATAGGTCTTTAGCTAGTAGATCAACCTAAGCTAAGAGTATTGTTCTACCTTAGGCAAGCAGGACAACCCTTTTTTGGTGTGGGTAGACACCGGATTCCATGTCGGTAAAGGCTAATCTCCCTTTATGATAATATGAACATGAATATGAGATATGAACTATAGTTACTCAAGAAGCTTTAATTAGTATGAGTGGGATTATGGGATCTTATTCATGCATTGCACAAGTATGCTTTAAGGGTATTTATGGTATGTTCCTATTATGTTGTGGTGACCAATAAGATGATTATGCCTATCACGAATGCTTTTCCATTATCTTCAAAATGATGGTTTAAACTAGTCAGTGGCATGCATTCAACTAAAATGCCCCTTTTAGCATGTTTTCATGACTTTGTGCATGACTATCATACTTAGTTCATTTTTGTACTAAATTTTCCTACATTTTTCCCAACTGTAGGGTCCGATTATCAAGTTGATCCCCATTGTGGCTAGAGCTTGGATCTTCTCATTTCTCCTTTCTTGTGGTTGATACGCTCAAATTACACCTCCCTAAAGAAGTATAAGTGATCGTTATCAAGTAAAGAACCCACCTTGGAGATTGGGGTCGATCCCACGAGGAATATGGTTTAGACTTAAACTTAACTTGCGATTATATTCTTTTAGTCAACGTATTTCCGAAACAAGTAAGTAAAGGGGGGGGGGGGGG
>JAJONQ010057303.1:0-16890 GCA_036250385.1 Solanum microdontum
AAATCTTTTTTACCCTAATTAGCAGGTTTATAATTCACCAAAAATTAAACTTAGTCCTCTTTAAATATTAAATTCTTTCAAGAAAGAATTTCATGAATAATTTAATATTTAATCTTGAAATGGGTCTATTCCTAAATTTCTAAAATAGTTTCCATCATTTTACTGTATCTATTTTTATTCACCATGTTGAATATTTAAGTTTGCAAAAATGGTGGCTGAAAATGGGAAAGAAGAAGCAAAAAATAATTAAAAAATCGACTAAATAGATTTTTCACGCGCGCCCAACAAGTGTATTACACTCGCTATGCCATGTAAGCAAAAAGTGTCAAAATGACACTGCTAAACCCTACATGAGGTGTTTAAAATGAACATCACCCATTTGAGGTGTCTAAGTGAAATTTCGTGCCAAGTTTAAGGGGTCACCAATGGGTTAGGCCCCAAATTTATTCTCACGCTAAAGAAATGACCTTAAAACCTAAGAACAATTTACGAATCAATCCACATGACCTTTTCACAGTTGAAGAATGATTCGAGTTGTAGCTTAGAAATTTTCAGGGTGTAACAATATCTCCACCTTGGGATCATTCGTCCTCGAGTGATGGTTAAACTAAGAATGGAAGGGAAATGAGTTACTATTACTATCTGCCTGATTTATAAACTTGCATACTAACATAGGCGGAATTGATTAATACTAAGAGTTTTGAAATTGGACTAGAGCACGTTATGCATGAATATTCAATAAGATTTTAAGATTACATGTCATGAAATGAACTTTCGATGAATCACAATAGGAGCATCAACTCTATCCATCTATCATTACTCAACTACTATCGACAACATCGCTATTAAAACTGAAAAGAATTACTGAAAGAGCTTAGTGACAAAGATCATAAGCACGATTCATTCGACATAAAAATATGCATGACATAACATTATGTTGCTTGCAAGTGAGAGTAAATCATGAATTTGTGAAACTGAGCATAATATGAGACACGAGTGCTTATAAGAATAGGTTCATATCATGAGACTAATAGTTATAACTATATGAAATATGGTTGAGATCAATGGGCTAATATATTTTCCCCTCATTCTAGAAAGTTACCATAGATCTGAATATGAAGTATATGAGCATGGGTCATAGACACAATCCTAATATTAGAAACATCAACATGATGTTGAAAGGACAGAACTTTGAGGAATAAGCTAGAGTATGAATGGATTGATATAACTCTTTCTAAACATAGCACTATCTTATTCTTAACACTGGACTTGGTTTCTCATCTTAGCATCTCTCCCTTAAGTTTGAAGTTGATACTCTAAGGGTATGGATATATTGCATCTTCTTTAAACTAGTGTATATTCATTTTACTCTAATACTCAGAAAATGCTAATCTCATGGTTATGGTACTCTACATGTGCAAGTACTAAGATTCCTTCAAGGACTTCTTTCAAAGCTACTTCTCTTAACATCTTCTTGTTTTTACAGAAGTCTTCCTATAATTGTTACCCACATTGGCTTATAAAGCTACTTAATCTAACTCTTAATACTCTGACTTCTACTTCTTGTCCCACTAATGTTGCCCTTCTAAGCTCATATCTACCAAACTAGATGAAACTTGAACTATATTTAAGAAGCTCATCATTGGCTCTATATGATCCCTCCGACCAAACTCTTAAGGATAATAAAAATTGCTTGCATCAGCCTACTCCACATTGACAACTCAAATATACTATCTAGGCACACATGAAAAATCATAAACTTAATTAAAACCTCGTCTGACTACATACGATCTCGGGTACACCTCTTAATGCTCATGTTAGTCTAATGACTTAGCCACACTTCATTGCTCTCATCTAAGGGTCATAATACCACACTTGTACCGCTCACATTCATTGCAAACTAACACCTTAATTCCTCATATACTCTATGTCAAATATACCAAATCAAATCTTAAAACTAATATCATCAGCCTCTTGTTGTCGTCCTTTTTATCACGAAACTCATCTCAAATTCAAGCTTAGTGTCTAGTACTAAACACATATATAAATATAATTTCTCACCTACTATACGAACTTACAACTACTAGAAAAAATTAAGAAACACTTGCTCACTAAGACCTCATGAAAAGTAGTCAATCTTTATCTCACAACCTACATATTTTACAAATTACGTCACATTCCCTTTCATAATTGTAACACCTCAGAAGGTTGAACCTGGAATGAAAAAGAGAAAAGGACAATCCACGATGGGTTTCATGGGCCGTGAAAAGGTCCACGACCTGTCACCCTATATGTGGAGTTGCACCCAGCTATTGTGAAGGACCATGGACGCCTAAATGGTCTGTGAAGCTTCACATGGACTGTGAAATCACCCGTGAAATGGGAACAGAACCCCTAAGACCCATGTGAATGACCATGGACACTCAAACAGTCCATGAAGCTTCACGCGGACCATGAAGTCGTCTGTGAAAGGGACTCATCAGTTTTTGAGTTTTGGTTCAACTTCAAGCGATCATATCTCTCAGCACAAAATGAATTAGGTGGCCCACGACCTCTCAAATAAAAGGTCTTTGAGTCATAATTCCAATGGCACTAAGTTTGACTAATTCTGAGCCCATAGTAAAAAGTTATGCCCTTTTAGTGAATCCATGTCGGGCAGGGCAACATCACGACCCACTAGACCCCCCTCCCCATCATATTGGTCTTTTCCCCTATGTGTTTGTTTCTTAAACTACGTCATTTTAATCTTGTTCTAAGACTAAACTACGTCGTTTCACTTTGTCTAAGACTAATTAATTAGTCAAAAACTACCTAAAACATTCATTCTTCTAAAATCATCAAACTTAGAAAGAACAAAAGACAAAGTGGTGACAGATTCTCTCCAGAATAAGCAGAGCTCACCTTCAAGTTCAGCCCCGAAATCCAATGGATTTCTCTATAGTTTTTTTACTAGGTATGTAGGATTTCACTACTGGGTTCCTTTCACCCATTAGGTCCCCAGAAATTTAGTCTGTTCTTCAGTTTGTCCATGAATTGTTCAAACCTAGGGTTCCTAAATCTTAGGGATTTATTGTAATTCAACTGCTACAGTTTCTATGACATTAATTACATGTTTCTTGAAGAATTAGTATATTTCCGCGTTTAAAACTCAGAAACCCTAGCTTGTGTTAATTATCTGTATTTCTTGAATTATACTTGCTAGGCAGATTTGTTAGACAATCATGCTTCAGAATTTGAATGCCATATCTTTTAGTATATGTATGATGCATTCTCAGATAATTATCAGTATTTTGAGGAATCTAGTATTACAGTTGCATTTTTAGCTTTATATTCAATTGGGAGTAAACTTAGCACCGAGCGGATAAAGGGATGAAGGTTCACCTAAACTGACACCTTTACTACCAATCCCTAAGTCCCAAAACTATGGCGCTAGCGTAGGTTCTAAAGGGGTCACCTTTCAAATTAGGCTTGAAAACCTTGTTCCTTATGGACATCAGTTAGTCGATCAACGTTAGGGTATGAACACCCTTCCATCAAGGGTTACATGTTGGCCCCATAGTTAGCTTAACTTGGTGTATGTCAGTTAATAGTATCTTCCACAGTCATATTCATGTTGCATTGACCATGTATTCGATATTTATTTTAGTTTTCAGATCAGGATGTTATATCTTCATGATTAGTACTTGGTCATTGCATCCAACTTCAGCTTTCAGATATGCTTCAGTATATCTATTTCCATGTTATGATCAGTTTCTATATTGTTCAACTTAGCACATATCCTGCATGCTCAGTAAATTCAAAGTACTGACGCATACTTTTGTGCTACATCGTTGTATGATGTAGGTTCAGGCGCTCAGCATCCATACTGCGCTTAGCTTTACTTTCAATTCGTATTCAATAGCTTCAGTCGTGAGTCCTCATAGTTCGAGGACTATAGACATGCTTTACTTTTCAGTATTTACTTTTTAGTTATAGACTTGTTAGAATTAGCTGGGGGCATGTCCCAGCAACTCAGATCAGTTAAAGGCATTCATTCATAGATAAGATTCAGCTTGAGTTGTTAGTTTTGTTTTCAGTCATCACTATACTCTTCATATATTTTATAAATATTTTCAGACATTTTGGGCTTTTCCCCATTTCTGATATTAAAATGCTTTTTTTTTGCTTCCGCACAATATATTTTAATTAAACTTGTATAGATATGTCATGCCATGGGTTGGCTTGGGGTCACTTGTGAGACTAAGCACCGTGTTGCATCTAGTGGGGTAGCCTCGAGGTGTGACGACAACTTAAGTACTATTTATCCATTAATTATACAGCATTGCCTAATAAGTTCTATAACCCTCAGGGGTTCGTCCTTCAGAATTCATAAGCCTAGATTAGATCTATCACCTCATAAATAATCTACTCTTATATTCAACACCTATACTTATTCTTCACTAACACCATGACATATCGACATAAATTCATTTCTAGTTAAATTATACTTTTAACTCATCTTAGCTAGTAACTATTCATCTACCTTCTATCATGAAATCCACGTAAACTTATTACTCCTTAGCCTACATATAAGGGAAAACTCCTCATTAATGACTTACTGGGTACATGACTACAACTATACACTTTACTTAATAATTATTCCCATTTATTAGGTTACTACTCCTCTAAATGCATACTTCTAACTTTGGGAACTTTTAATACTACTACTTTTAACTTATAAACTCTTACTATCTTTTCGGGTGACAATACTACGCAAGCATTCCAGAACACACTTCCCTTTTAAGGATCTCATCTGGAACAAGGTTTGGAGAAGAGAATCTGAGAACACATCTTTCTTTTAACTCGAACGCATGATTCATATGAAGAAGGGTGAATTCTTTTGAATCAATATATGTGATGCACATTAATGAGCTTCTCTCAAGTCATGTGCAATATCTTACTTTCTTAAGATTTTATCTTAGAGTAATCCATCAATAAGAATTTAGGTTTAGCTACCACCTTGAGTAGGGTAGTCGAATAGATTTGAGAAAAGCACGAGTATGAATAAGTTTCTTATGGTATAGTTCTATTGCACAATTTAGAGTATGAAATAAGGGAATCTTTTCATAAATATGTGTAGTCCCTTATAAAAGTGGGGACCTCACAATCTTGATTAAGATCCTACTGACACAACTTCATAGACACCCTAGGACACTTGAACTCTATGCTCGGATGTCAAGTTTGTCACTCCCCAAGCCTATATCTTGGATGTTGCCGACACTCGAGAACTATTGTTGGTCCCCAAGCGTACTCTTGGCTTGGCTAACAACTTAGCGGAAGACTTACTCGTGTAATAAAACACTTAAAAATAAAATGTAGAACATTAAACTCAAAGTAAATAATCAACTCAAATTGTATGTAAAATACTCAACGACGCAAGTATATAATAGTTTGCAAAAACATCTCAAGGAAACTTAAATACTAATAGACTCCTAAACTCTATCTAGCTATGAAGCCTCTATTGCTCAAGATGGATGTCAGGACAAGACCCACAACATCGCAAGACAACTGACTAGATAATAAATATGAAGACCCCCAAAATGCAAGGAGGCTCACCCAAGCTATCTCAAGTGTAAAGTGATCTTAATGAAGCACATGTTAATGATCCTGAACACCTATATCTGCATCATAAAAAGATGAAGGTTGAATGACATCAGTACATTGAGTGTATGAGTATGTACTATGGTTGAATAAACAAATAACTGAACTGAAGGATGGAAAGCAACTCAACTGAATCAATACATGAACATGAAGTGAAAACCATTTAAACTTTATAATAAGATATGCAATAAAAGCAATAGGAAAATAATATAATTTACTTTGTGGGGAGTTTCTCTAATCGACAACCATTACTATAAGTCTAACAATTATACAACATTAAACCTATGTTGCAAGGGCTATCCTATACCTTGGAAGGGTATAGGGTGCTATTGTAACTATGGATCCATCTAATAGGCTTTCTCAAAGGCAATAAGGAGTCACACGATAAATTGGTGCTATCCAATCATACACTGACTACGTAGTATTATAGGACTTGAGTCAAAAATAGACTCTTACCCAATTCGGTGCTCGATACTACTCCCAAAATATCCAATATCATTTATGCTCAATTACCCTTTACAAAGAAAGGGACTATAACTTTGCTTTACTTTTCACTTTGCTCAACCACCCTTTACAAAGAAAGTGACTTTAACTTTACTGAAGTACTTTTAAAAAACATCAATCACACTCTTTAACTTTCTCAACTATCTAAGTACATATGAAATTATTTGATTCTAGTTTTCAAGGATTTTTTTCAAAACTTACACTTTTAAAATGTATGCTCAAGAACTTATCTTTCAAGCCCAAAATCAATATATGAGAAACTTTCATGCAATTTCCTTTGAAAACATAACTTTACTAAATCAATAGGGTTCATGTGATACTAAGCACGAACAACATTATAAAATTTAGATGCAAAAATAGGAATCAAAACCTCAACTATTAAAACTGAATTCAAATACCAAGAACTATTAATTGATCTTTTATATGTGATGATTTCTTACTGAATTGAGATGTAGAGTGTGAAGAAGAACTAGTCAAACACTATGAATAGCCTTACATACCTTATTATGAAGCTATTAAACCGAAAACTTTGGTGGAGACTTGATTTTTCTTGAGGCCGTGTAAGAACACTACCTTTCTTGGATGAAATCTCTGGTCGTGGAATCTTGATGCTTGATCTTGATAAAAGAAATTCTTTTATGGAGGTCTTAGAGTGGAAGAACTTGGGGAAACCTTGGGAGGAATGCTTCTCTTTCTATCTTAAATTTTTGGCATGAATGTTTTAGTGTTCTTAATGAAGAAGAGGAACCTTAGGTGAGTTTTAAGAGAATTTCTAGATACTTGAAGGTTTAGATTAATGATTTTTAGAGGAAAACTTGTTACTTGAATGATATACACCGTTAAAACAATCGAAAACGACTTAGAGTAGTGTTAAAAACCTTGGGAAAGGATAAAAATAACCTAGGACGGGTGCTGGAAGTTGGTGAAATAAATATTGCAGAAATCCTTCACGAAAGGGTCTACCAATGGTCGAAATATATACCATTCGTAGGTCCAGTTGTAGTTCTACGACTGCCTGACATGGCTTCAGTAAAATGAGCATAACATTTTACTCTGAACTTGAAATGAGGCACACTTAGTGGCGTTGGAAAGAGGACTCACCGACCTTTAATTTGGTAGGTCATGGGATACCTAATTCATTATGTTCTGGTATATATGAATGTTTGATGTTTTTCTAAGTAAAATCGTACATCAAAATATACTCGGCAATGAAGCTTTCAACTCAATTTTGTGCTAAGGGGTTTCTTGTGACCTTAATTCATCTCAAAATTTATTCTCACACTAAAGAATTAACCTTAAAACCTAAGAAAATTTTAAGAGTCAACTAACACAACCTTTTCACAGTTGAAGAATGATTCGGTTCTTAGCTTAGAAATTTTCAAGGTGTAGTATTACTAACAATAGGTCCAAACCGTAGACTCTCCGACAATTATTTCTTAAGGGTATTGAGGTACTTTATTGTGAATTTAATATCTATACTACGTCATTTTGACCTATAAATAGACTCTACAACTGATTTCACTCCTAGAAAACCACTTATTCCCTTTGAAACCCAAAAATCCCCTAAATTACTCTCAAGGTTTTTCTCTCCAAGACTCACAATGGATTTCTAGGGTTCTTCAATTGTTCAACGTTTTATTCATCCATTTTTTTTGGAATTTTCATAGCTAGGTATGTAGGATTTCATCAATATTTTTCATTCATTGATAAAGTGATTAACATTTCAAGGACACTTCATCCGATTCTAAGTGTCAACGATCGCTAGTCTAACCCAACCAATTGAGCTGGGCTTGAATCCCACAGGGAGTGGTACGTGTTTAAGATTCAATAGAAAAGTACGAATATGCTCAAATCAGTCATAGGAATAGATATTATCGAATAAAAACATAATTCAAATTAGGGGGTGACACGAATGTCAAATAACAGGGGGTTTTGATTTGAATTAGCAACTACAGCAGTAGCAAATAACACAATAATAACAATAATGAGATGGGTTCTTGGGATGTGATTCGATTATAGGCTAATGTAGACAAATGGGTAATTGCAACTATTAGGAAATAGCTGTAAATTAGTGAATAAGCTAGACTATAGAGGAGGTAAACTTTCTGTCGAACAATTTACCCCGAATCAAGTCAATTTCTCTCGAACATCGACTAGCATGAAAAATAATAATGGCCTATGCCTTAGTCCATTCACTCTCTCGAGTTGAATGTGTGGAAAAGGGCTTAGGATTCACTCTCTCGAGCTGAACCCATGACAACCCAATACCCACAGACCATCAATCAATAATCTTGGTTTTAAAACCTCTCTCGAGCAGGCCAAAAACACGAAGGTAGAATTGCATTTGCAACTACAATTCTTTAATTTAAACCACAATTAATGGTTGAAATCACTTCTAAATAGCAGTTAAACTAACAATTAGAAATACCCATAAACTAAATCAGCCCATAATCACATAATCACACCCCAAGAATTGGGGTTTTAGCTAGACATCATAAAAAGATTAAAATCGTCACCAAATTGTGTTTCCATCAACTGGGTACGATTGATTTCGTCTTTACAAAGGTCTAAATTGAAGAATCTCAAAGACCCACTTCCAATTTCTCAAAAGTGAAAAACTTCAATTCTTCAAAGCTAAGGGAAACTAGTCTCAATACTCAGAGTTCAAACTGAAAATTAATTCTAAATATTGTTCAGAATAATAAAAGTTTAAGATAAGATAAGCTACTAAATTAAATGTTCAAAAATGTATATAGTCACCAAATATATGTTGCAAAGGGCCATTCGGCATAGTAAATCGTGCTCGCCAATCAATTCGGTGATCCGCCCTTTGGTCCTTTCCATCGCCTTTTTGCTTTGGGCTTCAGCATCCTCCAGGTCTGTAACTTTAGGCGATCTAGTTTTGCATCGCGGAATCACTCGGTGATCCACCAACTGCTCCTTTCTCTCGCCAACTTGATTTATTCCTTCAGGGCTTGGCATATTGGAACTTTGGGCGGTCAAATGGCCACTCAGCGACTCGCCTAATGGACTTGGCAATCACCATGCTCTCTTTTCTTCCTTCTTTCAGCTTGCTTCGTTCCCTTTTGCAAATTAGTGTCCATGCTTTGTTCTTCAATCCAAATACCTGGAAATCAAGGATTTTACATCAGTTACTGGCACAAAAGAAGCATTTGAGGACACTAAATCTATCTGAATAAAGCCCTAAATGAGTCCAAATCTTGGACTCATCATAAAGCCCCAACGATTTCTCATTTCTCCAAGATTCAATTTCATCAATTTGATTAGGTTTTCATTCAATTCTTCATGGATTCTAATTGTGTTGATTTAATTGTTCAATTTTGATCTTATTATGATTGTTTTGACTCAATTAAATACTTTCCAATTGATTTTGCATGAACCCATGCAATTTTCATGATTTTGGACTATAAACTCTTAAAGACATGAATTTATGAAGAAGCTATGAATCTATGAATGGAGTTTTTATGAGAGTATGCATGATTAATGAAAAGAGATGTTTTATGATTTATGTTTCTTTAAGTTAAGCATCAATAAAATTGTTAAAGGTTTTTCTCACCTATTAAGGGATCATGATTTGGTAAAAGGTTTTTTCACACATGCATGTATCTTGATTTAATGATCTACTCTATGATGTTTTATATTTGAATTAGTATTTAAATTATGTTTTTTCATGTATGATAATATGTTTATGAATATGACTATTCTGTTGGAATTTAACTTAGCACCGAGAGAACTTAAGGTGGAGGTTCAAATAGGATAGACTTTGGTAGCAGCCTCTAGTTTCAACATACCGTCATAGGATTGTCTTAAATGGCCTAGTTTATCGATCTACATATACTATATGAATCATGATATGGAATTCTACCTTGGCACGTAGACTCTCCCTTCTCGATGTGAGAATTACATCAGATTCCATGGTATAACTCACATGTTCTATTGTCAGTAAAGCTAATATCCCAAAAAAAAGAACGAAGTTACTTTCAAAGTCTTTATAAAGCTTTTATTCTGATTTTAAGATGTATTGACTATGTCCTTCATTTACGATTTGTTGTTAAATGATTTTATGATGTTTAGCTTGGTCATGCATATCATATTTTCGATTATGCCCCCTTATGATCATGTTTTCATGTTTTATACATATCCCTCATACTTAATACATTCAATGTACTAATAAGTATTTGTGCCTACATTGTTTTACTAATGTAGGATTTGACGATCTTCCTCATCTGGCTCGTAGCTAACGGATTGCTTCGTAGATTGAAGACTTGGTGAGTCCTCATGATCCGAGGACCATGTAACCTTTACTATATTTGCATGTGTCATCTTTAGTTTTTTGATGTTGTGTGTGGTGTACATGTTACGTCCCAACTACTTCTTTTGATATAGTAGAATGTCTTGTCAAGACTACATTTAGACTTTCGCTATTATGTCAAATTCTTTCTTTATATGAGATTATTTTACTTTTGTCTATTACGTTATATTGCATGTATGTCAACTGGCTTGTGTAAGGCCTCTTGGGGTCTTATACACTATATCACTTCTAGGGTGTACTTTGGGTCATAACAAACTTAGTATTCATAGCACAAGGTTTTAGAAAAAGGTCCTGGGATATATGACAAGCCATGTTAAGTAGAGGAGTGTTCATAAGTGTGAAGCACGCCACATTTATGAATGGAAACTTTACTTCTGTCATTACTTTAAAGTCATTCCATAGAATCTCTATATAAAGACCCTTATCCTAAATCTTGCCCAATTATTTTCAGGGTATGGCCCCTCAAAGAGCTTATGTGAGAAGGAACATGAGTGAGAATGTGGAACCTAAGGTTACTCAAGTTTTGGTTGATCCTTTGGTCAGGAAAGTGACTCATGCCAAATTTTAAGTTGCTTTCCAAGTGTTGGCTTAAGCTATGCTGACCCAAGATAATAGAGAGGTCATTGCTCCCGTGAACCCAAATATGGGTACGACGATGACAAAGATAAGGGACTTAACTAAGATGAATCATGTGGAGTTCCATAGTTCCAAGGTTGATGAGAATGCTCAAAAGTTCATTAATGAGGTATATAAGACAGTGGGAATTATGGAATTGTCTACGGTGGAGAAAGCAGAGTTGACCTCTTATCAACTTAAGGGTGTGGCTCAAGTTTGGTTCAACCAATTGAAGGAAGAGAGGGAGGTTGATGCGGGACCACTTGATTGGAAAAAAATAAAAGGAATGTTTCTTGATCATTTCTTTCCTTTTGGAATGAGAGAAGTGAAAGTACTTCAGTTCATTAACCTGCGACAAGGGAATATGAGTGTGAAAAGAGTATGCTTCAAATTTTACTCAATTGGCTAAGTATGCTCCAATTATGGTTTCCGACTCTACAACAAGGATGAGTAAGTTTTTATTGGATGTGTTTTACTTGGTTGTAAGGAATGCTGCACCACTATATTAATTAATTAAGGATATAGATATCTCTCGTGTGATGATACATGCCCAATAAATTGAAGATCAAAAGCCCAAGGAAAGGTCAAAGGAGTCCAAGAAGGCAAGGACCATTGATGGTGGCTTTTCTCATTCTAGGTCCAGTGGACATGGGCGTCCTCAATTTCGGCAAAAGTTTTTTGTTCAAGGATTTTGACATGCTCTGACTCCTAGTTCAACTAGGATAGGGTACATAACCCTAAACCCTAAGAAGGTGGTGGTAATAGATCTTCTATTCCCCCTTGCCCAAGGTGTGGTAAAGGTCACTTAGGAAAATTCTTAGCCGGTATGAATGGTTTCTTTAGTTGTGGAAAGAGTGACCACAAAGTGAAAGATTATTTGTTGCAAGCTAGCAAGGGTAAGAATGGTAGGAAAGCTCAGCCTAGTGATTTTGGTTTAGGTGCTCCTTGTGAGAATAGGTTTTATGCTCTTAAGATTCGACAGGATCACAAGGGATCTCCGAATGTTATGACTGGTATGTAGAAAGTCTTTCACTTTGATATTTATGCTTTACTTGATCTAGGTTATACCTTATCATTTGTTACTCTTTATGAGTATGAAGCACACCCCATTTATTAATAGGATGCTACAAAATTCGTAGGAAACTTCACTTCTTTCCTTACTCTAAAGTTGTGTCATAGAGTCTAACCCTATAAAGATCCTTATCCTAAATCTAGCTCGATGCTTTTCAAGATATGGCCCCTCAGAGAGCATACATGAAAAAGAATGCAAGTGAGAATATGGAGTTTGAGGTTCCTCAAGTTCTGGTTAACCTCTTGGTTGAGCAAGTAGCTAATATGAAATTCTGAGCTTCTTTTTAAGTGTTGGCTCATGCTATGATGGCTCAAGCTAATAGAGAGTCCATTGCTCCTGTAAACCCAAATTTGTGTGTACGATGGTGACAAGGATTAGAGAATTCAAAAGGATGAATCCTCCGGAGTTTTATGGGTCGAAAATGGATGAGGACACTCAAGGGTTTATTGATGAGGTGTAAAAGATAGTGGGAATTATGGGATTGTCCGCGGTAGAGAAGGCGGAGTTGGTTGCTTATCAACTCAAGGGTGTTTCTCACGTTCGGTTAACCAATGGAAGGAAGAGAGAAAGGTTCATACGGGTCCTCTTGATTGGGAGAAATTCAAATGAGCTTTTCTTGACCGTTTCTTTCCTTTTGAAATAAGCAAAGCAAAAGTTCTTGAGTTCATTAACCTCTGACAAGGGAATATGAGTGTCAAGGCGTATTCTTTGAAGTTCACTCAATTGTTTAAGTATGCTCCAACTATAGTTGCCAACTCTAGGGAAAGGATGAGTAAGTTTGTGTCGGGTGTTTCCGACTTAATTGTCAAAGAATGTTGAACTGTCATGTTGATTAAGGAGATGGACATCACCCGTTTGATGATACATGTCAAACAAATCGAAGAGGAAAATATAAAGGAGAGGTCTATGGAGTCCAAATAGGCAAGAACCAAAGATGGAGACTTTACTTGTTCTAGGTCTGGTGGATATAGTTATCCTGATTTCTGGCAAAGGTATTACGGTCAAGGTTCTTCCAATGCTCCGACTTCTAAATTCAACATATATTGGGTGTCTAACCCTAAGCCTCAAAGATATGGTGGAATTGAATCTTCTATTCCTGTTTGCCAAAGGTGTGGTAAGAGTCACTCGAGAAAATATTTAGCCAGTACATATGGTTTCCTTGGTTGTAGAAAAAGTGGTCATAAAGTGAAGGATTGTCCATTGCAATATACCAAGGTAAGGATGGTAGGGAAGCTCAGCCTAGTGGTTTTGGTTTGGGTGCTCCCCTAGTGGTTTTGGTTTGGGTGCTCCTCATAAAAATAGATTATATGTCCTTTAGATTCGACAAGATCATGAGGATTCTCTGAATGAGATTTGATGTTGGTCCGACAATCGTTTCTAATCACTTTTATCTCTTTACTCTCTTGGTGATTCTATTGTTGCTAAAAGAGTTTATAGAAATTGACCTCGATCCGTTTCTCATAGAATCACTTATGTTGATCATGTAGAGATTGATATGCTAGATTTTAATGTTATTCATGGAGGGATTAACTTCATATATGTTATGTTTCCAAAGATTGTAGAACCCGATTAGGCAATACAAGGTTCCGAATGAACCTATCATGTTATGGGAAAGGGGAAATTATGTTTTTAAGGGTTAGATTATTTCTTGCCTAAATGCTAGGAAAATGATTTCAAAGGGGTGTATTTATCATCTGGTTTGGGTTAGGGGTAGATATTCTAAAATCCTTACTCCTTAGTTAGTTTTAATTGTAAATGAGTTTCCAGAAGTGTTCCCGATAATCTTTCGGTATTCCTCCCAAAAGGGAAATAGACTTTGATATTGATGTTCTCCCACATAGAATATCTCTAATCCTCTCTATCATATAGCCCTAGTAAAACTTAAGGAATTGAAAGATGAGCTGAAAGACCTACTGGATAAGGGATTCATTAGACCAAGTATCTCACTATGGGGTGTTTTGACGTTGTTTGTAAGAAAGAAGATGGTATTTTTTGAATGTGCATCGACTATCAGCAATTTAATAAGATTACAATTAAGAATAAGTATCCTATTCCAAGGATTGATAATTTGTTTGATCAACTCCAAGGAGTGAGTAACTACTCTAAGATTGACCTCTGATCAGGTTATCACCAATTGAGGGTGAAGGAAAATGATGTTTCAAAGATGGTTGTTCAAACCCGGTATGATCATTATGAGTTTTTGGTGATGGCTTTCGGTTAGACTAACGGCCTAGTGGAATTCATGGATTTGAAGAATAGGGTCTTCAAACAATATCTTGACATGTTAGTGATTGTTTTTATCGATGATATCTTGATTACTCACTGAATGAGGATGAGTATTTGAGGATTGTGTTTTGAATTCTCAAGGATAAGAAATTGTATGCTATGTTTAGCAAGTGTGAGTTTTGGTTGAGATCTGTTGCCTTTCTTGGCAATAATGTCTCCGGTAAAGGGATTCAAGTCTATCCTAAAAAAATTGAAATGGTTAAGAATTGGCCTAGACCTTTTTTAGCCTAAGATATGCATAGTTTCTTAGGTTCGGTCGGTTACTGTAGATGATTCGCGGAAGGATTTTCCTCTATTACTTTGTCTTTAACGATATTGACTCAAAAGAAAGTGAAATTCCTATGTTCGGAAGTTTGTGAGAAGAGCTTCAGAGAGTTGAAAGATAGACTCACTTCAGCCCCTATTTTAACATTACTGGAAGGATCGAATGGTTTTGTGGTATATTGTGATGTTTCACGAATTAGTCTTGATTGTATTACAATAAAATATAGAAAGGTCGTCACTTATGCTTTGAGACAACTGAAGGTGCATGAAATGAATTATCCGACTCATGATTTGGAGTTAACGCCAGTAGTGTTTTCTCTAAATATTTGGAGACATAACTTATATGGTGTCCATATAGATTTGTTTACCGACCACTAGAGCTTGAAATATGTCTTCACTCAAAAGGATTTGAATCTTCACCAAAGGATCTGGCTTGAATTATTGAAGGATTACGACATGAGTATCATATATCATTCCAATAAGGCGAACGTGGTGGTAGATTATCTTAGTCAACTATTAATGGGAAGTTTTGCTCATGTTGCGGATGATAAGAAAGATTAGTCTGTGATGTTCATAAATTGGCCCGATTGGGTGTTCACTTTGTTGATTCTAAGGAAGGTGGTTTAGTTGTTCAAAATGGTTTGGATTCATAGTTAGTATCATATGTGAAGGCTAAGAAAGATCTTGATCCGGTGCTAGTAGAGTTGAAGAATTCGATTTCTGAAAAATCCATTGAGGCTTTCTCCAATGAGGAAGATAGACTACTTCCATATCAAGGTTGGTAATGTTATCTGAATGTTTATGAGGTGAGAAATCATATTTTGATTAAAGCTTCCAGTTCTCGGTATTTTATTCACCCAAGAGCCACCAAGATGTATCGTAATTTTCAGAAAGTTTATCGGTGGAGTGGGATGAAAAAGAATATCACGAAATTTATGGCAACATGTTTGAACTATCAACAAGTGAAGGTTGAGCATCAAAAATCATTGGTTTGGCTCAAAAAATTAGTATCCCTACATGGAAGGGGGAATATTTAAGTATGGACTCCATTACGGGTTTACCCCGCACTCGATGATAGTTTGATTCGATTTGGGTTATTGTGGATCAAGTGACGAAATCGGCTCACTTTTTTTAAAGGACTTTATTCTCAGTGGAAGAGTATGCCGAGATTCATATTCAGGAAATTGTGAGTTTGCATGGAGTGATGTTGTCTATTATCTTCGATCATGGCATTTAACTTACATCTCAGTATTGGAAGTAACTTTTAGAAGGCCTTGGTACTCAAGTGAAACTTAGCATGAATTTCCACCCTTAAACCAATAAATAAGTCAAGCATACCATTAAAACTTTAGAATATATGTTAAGAGCTTGTGTGATTGATTTCAAATGTAATTGGGATAATCATTTACCTTAGATTGATTTTACTTATGATAATAGCTATCATTCTAGCATTGGGATGGAACTATTTGAGGCTCTTTATGGTAGGCGGTGTAGGTCTCCTTAGGTTGGTGTGAAGTTGGTGAGGTTGTCTAGATAGGGCCCG
This sequence comes from Solanum microdontum, assembly GCA_036250385.1. Classification (NCBI taxonomy): domain Eukaryota; kingdom Viridiplantae; phylum Streptophyta; class Magnoliopsida; order Solanales; family Solanaceae; genus Solanum; species Solanum microdontum. The sequence continues at coordinate 16,258 of JAJONQ010057303.1, forward strand.
ATTTGATGCATAAGGCTATGGAAAAGGTTCGACTTATTTGTGAAAGTTTGAAAATGTCTCAAAGTTGAAAAAAAGTCATATGACAATGTTAGAAGAGAAGAGTGTGAGTTCGATGTTAATATTGGGTCTACTTAAAAATTCCACCCATTAAGGGTGTGGTGAGATTTGAAAAGAAAGTTAAGCCTAGTCTTCGCTATGTGGGTTAATGCTTATCGTAACCAACAACACTAATCTACGGTATGAATGTCTACGATCGTCGATAGTATAGTAACCCAACTAAAGGTTGGGGTCGTGTCCCAATGGAGTGGTTTTGAGAATTGATAGAAAAATAAAATTAAGCTCTAACTAGTCGTAGCTAAAGACATTAACAAACAAAAACTTGGTAAATTAAAGGGGGTGACACGAAAGTGTCAAATATCAATTTGGGGGTTTTGTAACAAGTAGTAAAAATAGCAAAAATTAACAAGAAAATCAAGTATGGGGAAATGTTCTTGGGGTGTGACCGCAATACAAGTTGAGATAAGTAGTTGTGTACATGTTTTTGAAAGGAAATTTGTAAGATAATAGTGACTAGGCTAAGCTTTAAATGGAAATAAGTTCCCTCTCGGGCAACTTACCCCGTTTCAAATGCGT
>JAJONQ010057304.1:0-23218 GCA_036250385.1 Solanum microdontum
AATAGTCTAGTGTTGATTGGTGCGAAGTAATAACTAAGCCAAACATCGATGTGATGTCTAATATGAGGTAAAGGTAAGGGTTAGTAAATTATACACACGTAGCCAGACCAAGGTGCGGGGTGAAATTCTCTAGATGCCGGACCAAGGAATTAGAGATACGTAGTTTATCATTCTGCATGTAGTACACTAGGAAAGGTTTGCTATTACTAGGATTACTGCCTTATGAGCTTGTGGGGAACACGTATACCCTAGTTAATTCTCTCATCTTGATAAACAACCAAAATTGACTTTTGTTTACTGATTACTTACTGAATTCTTACAATTTGTATCACAAATTCGCCCCCTTTTAATTAATTGTTTTTGGAAGTAATTTGACTAAATGAATATAATTGTTGGTTAAAGTTAAGTCTAGACCATTTTCCTCGTGGGATCGACCCCAACCTACAAGTTGGGTTCTGTACTTGATAACGATCGCTTATGCTTCTTTAGGGAGGTGTAATAATGATGAACTTGATGAGGGACATGGTCCATAGACAATGCTGAATAAAGATAATGCAATTCAAACTGATAATGTGAATTGTGAAGATGAGAATTAAGAAGTTGATCAAGCTTAGTTTGAAAGAAGCAAAGTGTGACACTAGGTTCACAGACTAGCTGACAGATTGTCCAAGGAACAGGCTGTCCAAGTTCCTCTTCAACAATGGTTTCAAAAGAGGTAAAATTGACAAAATCATCTCTTTGAAATCACAAGGAAAGGAATTGCTGATTATTCAAGTATATATCGATGATGTCATCTTTGAAGCAATCTTTGAGGTGTTGTGTGAAAGTTTTGTTGCACTCATAAGTAGTGAGTTCTGGAGTGAGCATGATGGGAGAATTAAATTTCTTCTTGGAGCTACAAATCGAGCAAACTTCTAAAGGTACATTCGTTTGTCGAGAAAAGTACAACAAGTTGCTATGAAGTTTCATATTATGGACGCCAAGACAATTGACACTCCCATGGGGACCAACTTGAAGCCGGATGCTGATGGATCTGGTTCAAATGCAAATGATACAAGTGTTAGTATTTATGCAAGATTCCAAGCTTTTCCAACAAAATCACATTTGAAGGCTGCTAAGAGAATCCTAAGACATTTGATGAAGACAGAGACGTGATTCTACTCTATCCATCAGGAGATTTTGTGTTGAGTGAAGGAATATGGTAATGCTGATTCTACTGGGTTTCAAGCTGATAGAAAGAGTAGGAATGACTCATTTTTTGGGCTCATATCTCATTCATGGGGGAATAAAAGGCAAGATTTTGTTGCTCTTTCAACAACTGAGGAAAGGTATGTAGAAGATACAGGCTGGTATATTCAACTCATGTGGATCAAACAGCAGCGTGAAGTTCTTAGGGTTGTTACTCTGACTATCCCTCTATTATGTGCTCTCACGAGTACACTCACTATGGCTAAGAACTCAGTCCACCATTAAAGGTCTAAGCATATTGATGTGAGACATCACTTTCTGAGGGATCATATTGAGAAAGGAAATATAAGCTTGTAATTTTGTAAGATCAAAGATCAAATCGCTAATATCTTCACAAAAGCTCTGACAAGGGACCTGGTCAAGATAAACAAATTGAAGTTGGGGATGCTGAAACTGGACTGAATGGATCCTGTTTGAAGTAATCAACCCTCTCATGACTATGCAAAGGGTGTAGGTATCCTTGTTTTTTAGTTATGTATGTCTTAGAAAATTCAGTCTTATATATTTTGTAGGTATACACACATGGAAGACTTGTTGAAGGAAAAGGAAGGTCACAACAGATCTAGGCAATCACATTCAAACTATCGAGAGAGACCCGATCCGTTGTCACTACCCAGGAGTACCTCCCTAGATGTGACACGGCGTACAAGACTCCGAAAAGATTCATACAAGCCTCATAGCATATCATAACATAAGATAATAGAAAATGGTGTGGAAATTTAAAACCTTTACTTTTACAATCGAAGTCTTTTATAAAAACAAGCGGAACTCTACACTTTGTCTCAACCCATCTATAACCATTAAGACTAAAATTTTGGGACGCAGCCCATACAAAAGCTCTAAACATAAAAAAATGAAATGTAAAGGACATGGTGGTCAAGCCCTCGAATACTATGAGGACTCACCATAACTTATCTTCTTGATCTACTATGAACCTATCCACGAGGATGGAAGTCAATATTGCCAAACCCTACACTTGTGAAAAATGTAGAAAATATGTGTTAGTACAAAAATGCAGTAAGTATGATAGCCATGAATAAAAACCTTTTAAAACATGCAAAAAGGGATATTTTAGTTGAATGCATTAACTTTGCTAGTTTAAACCATCATTTTAAAAATAGTGTGAAACATAAGTCATAAGCATAAGGGACATCATGATAAGACATGGACTATAACATGGTAGACAACAATCACAACTAGTGAGCATAAGAAATACCATTAGGGACATATACATAGTCAATACAATCTAGTTTTAGCATGACGTGAGAGAAACACTTCATGAGCCACCTCAAGGAAAGCTTGTGCAATGCATGGATAAGATCCCATAATCCCACTAATACTAAGAAAGTCACTTTAGATTCTCATTCATGTTTACCATATTTTAATCTCATCCTTAGCCTATTTCTCGTAGACAAGAAAACATTCCGTATTAGTCAACCATATAAAGGAAAGCAACTCATACCAACAATCCAAGTTAGCATACAACATTACAAGTAGCCTTCACATCAAATACAATTGCCATTTAGTCACAAGCACATTCATTACATGAGTCATCATGACAAAAGAGGAACCTACCATAACTACCTTCAAAGCTTAATTGTGCAATGCATGAATATGAGCCCATACTCTCATCCCTGCTAAGCCAAGCTTCTTCAGTAGCCATAGTTCATCCTAGACTTGACCTTGTGGGAATTAACCTTAACCTACATAGACCATGTGAGATTAACATGGAATCTGGTGTCATGCCCCACACCGAAAAGAGGTGTCCTACTTGCCTAAGGTAGAACTAACATGTATTAGCTTTTAGGTGGATCCAATAGCTAAATATCCTACGGGAGCACGTAGTTAAAGGATAAGGAAATTGCTACTAGAGACACAAACTAAACTGTGGTAGAAGGTCTCCATCTCATGAGATTCATGCTTTGGGAACCTGGACTCAACTAGGGTAGAAGGAACCCATTTGGAAAGCCGGACTCAACTGGTGTAAAAGTCTTCATTGGGAAGCCGGACTCAACATGCGTAGAAGCTTTCATCTCATATTCATATCCACTTGGTGCTCGGCATAATTCCCATTTAGTTCATTTTTTATGGAATAATTCTTTGACACTCAATCCAATATGGTTCATGAGAGAGCTTATAGATTCATTTTAGGTGAGAATTGCCTTTCAACCTAGAATCTTCATTTATCTGAGAAACCTTTCACATCACGTCCATTATGTGTTCATGTGAATAGCCTTTCAATTAACACAATAATATGGCCAATATTCATGGAATAATCATGCATAAGTGTGTATGTGAGAATGACCTTTCAACAACACAACATTTGGATTATAATCATGTTCATAAAGTATACACATGGAGCCAACAATTAGGCATAATTCTTATGTTTTACCCCTCTTGGATAAAGGATCACATTCAACTAATCACATCTAGAATTACTACATTAAACATGGAAGATAATATGATTCAAATAACTCAACTATTACAACATAATCTCATGATATTCATCCTTTTACAATTCACCCACATCAAAAAGTCATAAAGTGGAGATATGGGAGTTTCATGGGTTCTTGGGGGAAATTCAACATCAAAAGCAACGGAAGTCCTCAATTCATAGATAATTCAAGTAATCAATACATTACATTCATGATTCTATAACATTGTACTTGCATCAATCAATACCCACACTTTAAGATCCAATTTGGAAGAATTGGGGGAATTCATCGATTCTTGAGGAATTCGTCTTAAAAATACTAATTAATCATCAATTTGATCATAATATAAAGAAATTAAACCATTAGAAATGTTTTTGAAGTGAATCCATGACGTGGAGTAAACCCTAGATTTCTGGGTAAAGTTACAAGGTTGAAATTGAGTTTGGAGGGACTCCATGGATGAAAACTATCCATGGATAAAGACTATCATACCTTAGGTGAAGAAATCCAACAAATTCGTGTAAAAAAGCCTCCTTCTTCAAGCCCTAACTTGATCTTTTTCTTCTTCCTTGGAGTTCTAGAGAGAAGATTTTAGGGGTAAAGTTAGTTATGATTTTGGGTTTGGGATTTATAAAGTATAAGGGTTAGTTAATGGCTTAAAAACCCTTATATAGGTGTATTAAAACAATATAAAACAACCCTACATTAAACTAACTAAAAAGAAAATTACCTAACTAACCCTTACCTTTGGCCGACTTTGGGCAGTTTGCAGGACCCCATCCACGACCCCCACCTACAGGGAGTGGATAGACCAACGAACTTTACTGGTCCTTCGTGGGTTGAGGTCTGCAGCTTCTCCATTTGGCCTTTGACCCATGAACCACTTCCACGGAGCATGGACCGCCCTACGAGGCTATGTGCCCTCCGTGGTTCACTGTTTTGGGCAGTTTTAGGGCAGCTTGGAGGTTAGGCTTTACGGTCCTCCTCAAGGACTATTGGTTGGTCCTTGGGGAGTCATACCTTGATGTTTAACCCCTAAACCCCTCATCCTAAGTACGGGAAGACATTTTACAATTCTAACCCACACATGAAACTCTAAAACTCTGATGTAAGGTTCTAGTTTCACCTACTAGTTTTTTGGGTGTTACATTATCTCCCCCATGGGAACATTCGTCCTCGAATGACAATCTAGACACCTTAAGGAATCAAAGACTCAAGACTAGCATCCCATCATGCATGAAACATCTAAAAAAAACACAATTCAAATGAGGATACATCAACTCCATCTCAATATGTTCAATGTAACACAAAGAAGTAGGAACTACATCTAACAATCCATTATACATGAAAACTTCAACATTTCTCATATTGTTGGAGGAATTACCTTATCCAAGCTTTAAAGAATTCTCAACACAACAACAAGGAGTCAATATGCAATTACTCTCAAAAGCACATTAAAGCACATTTATCAACACATCTCATGAAGTCAAATATACAATTCATACTTAATGCACAATAACATGAGCAACTTAAATCGTAAAAACTCATTTTCTTACTAAACACGGATTTCATAAGAAACATGCATATCATAAGGAAATCATGCAAAATATACAACATCCAAGACTCCCCAATCATGAAACAAGTTAGGGGAAACTTATCCTCGTAAGCTAAAGGAGGAATAGAAGGAAGTTATAAGGATATCAAGACATCTCATTGTCCCTTGGCCTCCTAAGTAGCACCCTCACCTACAGCCCTCACTCAAAAATCACTCCTTCACACCTTCATTAAAGCAATTTCCTCACTCTTCTATTTATCAACTTGCCGGTCTAAGACCTCTACCGGAACTTCTAAATTAGAGAGGTTCTCATTTAACCACTCTTGCTCACAAGAAACTTTACCAACACCACTCAAGATCTCATATGAGCCTACCAAACCGGGACTAAATTTCTCAAACTCACTACACCTCTCAAGGTGAGCATTTCAAGCCAATCCAAATCACGAATATATAGAACACTCAATGACCTTGCTATCTAAGCACATTATCTCCCCTTGGGAGTAAGCCTATATGGTCTTTTCTAAGCACCATTTCTTTCACTCTAAGGTTGGCCCAAGTTATCACTAATCCTTCACACAAGATGATTATAAACCATGGAGAATCACACTTCTACCCTCTTTTAAAGGAGTCTACTCACTCAACACCTCCAGACATCACTCAAACACCCTATTCATCAAATCCTCCAACATACCCTAAAACTCATCATGACTAAGTTGGGTTCTACCATCAAACACACATTACCATAATGCAACCCATTTATACCAAAGGATATCATTTAAATCTAACATATCAAGTCCCATCTAGTCACACAACCATAATTGGTATCACTACAAACCGTTTCTCCCACAATCCTTGTAGCATGAGCCATTCAAGTGGTCATTTCCTAAAGACATTGGATAAGGAGTAGGAGAGAGATCTTATAGAGTTAAATTCTGCGTATGACTTAGAGAATAAATAAGTGAGATTTCCTAACATCCAATAGCCTCCTATTCATAAATTTGGCACGCTTCACACTATGAGCAAGGCTCTACTATTGTAATGCCCCGGAAACTAGTAAGTTTAACTAGCAACTTCTAGATCTTTTCGTAAGAGTTTTAGAGTGTGGTATGAGGATTAAAAGATGTAAAAATGATTCCCATACTTAGAATAGGGGTTTAAGGGTTACGACGTCAAGGTACGACCCCCCAAGGAGCACCCAAGGGGTCCTTGAGGAGGACCCTCAAAACATCCTTAAAACTGCCAAAATTGCTGGCCACCTACTGGTCGTAGGTGGGCCCATGCCCCGTAGGTTGGGGTTGTGGGTCAAGGCCTACAAAGGCCTGAAAAGTTGACCCCCTGAACCCCACCTACAACTTTCCAGTACGGACAGTAGACCCATCCACAGTCCTTGGATTGGTGGGGCGTAGGTTAAGATAATTTCATGTTTTAGTTTTAAGTGAGGTGTTTAGGGGTTAAGTTAGTAATTAATTAGGGGTTAAGGGAGGTCGGTTAGTTAGTCATTTAACCACCTATAAATACCTACTAGACCCCTAAACTAATTCATTTAACTCATTCATCTAAGAACCCCTAATTCTCTCTAAAAATCCTCTCTCTAGAAGTGAAGAAGAAGAAGAAGAGAAGAGAAAAGATGTGGGAAAATTTTCCTCGATTTATGAGAGCTTGATTAGGGCCTTGAATTAAGTTATGTTATATTATTCATCTATGGGTCCTTCCACCCATAGAGCCCCCTAGGTTTTCCCCCCAATTGTGAAGTTAATAACCCAATTCTAGCTAGGGTTCTTCTTACATTATGGGTAGGGTTTGGGTATGATTCCAATCTAGTGGATAATACCTAATTTTGATTGTATTAGCATTGAATTATGATTATATGATGAATTTATGTGATTTCTATGGTAAACCCTAGTCTAAATTGATGAATGTGATATTTCTGGGTTTATGCCATTAGAGTTGAAATTGAAGGTTCAAAGGTGATCTTCCTAAATCAATGTCATGAGTAGCAATGTTTCAAGGTTTGGAACACATAATCATGAATTGAACTAGAATTTATTGAATATGAATGATCATGACTTGTAAAGATAAGTTTCAACCTTTATTAATCAATTAAGACTAGAATCACTACTAATAAAGGATATGATTGAATTACCTTGAAATCTAGTAAGATGACGAGATTAAGAAAGAAATCTTGAACTAGGGCTTGTAGTGATCAATGTCTTTGGGGTTAAAGTCAGTACCATGTGATTTTGTCGTGTATTGCTTCTCTCTTACACACTTAGGAATAAAGATGATAGGAGATCCAAGGTTCTCTCACATAAAATGATTATAGGTTGGCTTAATAACCTAAAATGAATGAAAGATTGTTAGTCTAGAATAGCTTGAAGTTGTGACATATGTTCCTTTCTTGTATAGCTTGGCCTGGCAGGATAAGACCAAAATTGATAGCTTAGGATGGAGGATTTATACTCTCCTAAGGGATAGCCTGACTTGGCATTGTAAAATTCATTTCATGGTAGCATGAGTTAGAATTAGTCATGGTAGAATAGGATTGAGGATTTATACTCTCCTATGGGTAGCTTGAACTAGCATTATTAGGATGCCTTCATGGTAGGATGACTTGGTTTGGCCAGGACAATTTCATGGTATCTTTAGGAGTGAAGACTTATACTCTCCTAAGGATAGCTTAGGATTGAGGATCCATACTCTCCTAAGGGTAGATTGACTTTGCATTGTAAAATGCATTTGAAGGGTAGCTTGAGTTAGAGTTAGTCATGGTAGCTTGGGATTGAGGACTTATACTCTCCTAAGGGTAGCTTAGGATTGATAATCATACTCTCTTAAGGATAGCTTGAATTTGTATCATAGTATACTTGTGAGGGTAAGATGACTTAGTTGGACTTGGACTATTTCATGGTAGCTAGGATAGGACACTTGTACCTTTCCTAGAGTAGCTTGGACTTGCATGTTAGTGTGTCTTTCAAGGTAGTTAGCTTAGCCTAATATAGTTATGTTAGTGAGATGTTATCATTGTCTAGCTTATTAGGGGGTTATTCCTTGGTAGCCTTGAATTGAGAAATAGAGTTCATTCATGGGTTGTGACTTGCCTAGTACTAAATAGAGAAGTACGTTATATGAATAGAGGCAAATAGAATAGAGGCACTAGTCCCAACTAGTGAATATTCATGATAGTCTAAACTTAGTGTGGGTAGTTGTATGGGATTCTATACATACATTGAACAAGTATGACTTGAGGTTAGTTATGAAGGGTTCTCTTAGATAGTATAGACTTAGCTTGGGTTGTTACCATAGTTGCCTTCCAAGATATGATTGACTAAATGTTATAGTTCCCTTGTCTACATGAAGTAAACCAATAGTAAGAGACCAAAGGAGAGTGAATACGACTAGGATGACTTCAAGGTTATGCTTAGTTTGAAAGGTAGTAGGGGATGCCTTTCATGCATTGCAGAAGTGTGCTTTGAGGTTACTTAGAATTATGGTGCCCTTATGGTATAGAAGTTTTGAGACTTCACCATCTATATAGGCCATGATTAAGATGACTAATAAAGGATACTTGGCTTGGGTGGTATGATGGGATGCTATTCATGCTTTGAACTTATATGCTTTTGAGGTTAGTTGAGAATGGTTCTATTTTGGTATTGATGACTAAGAGTCAATTATGCTTATTATGATTATGACTTTCTATGCTCATTAACTATGTCTTATGTTGACTTATGATTATATGATGCTTATGTTCGAGATTATCCTATGACTATGTTATTATCTCTTATGCTTATGTCTTATGTTGACTAACCATTTTGAGATGCTCTTATGATGTTGTGCTAGCTATCATACTTGGTACATTTTGTACTAACGCATACTTTACCTACATTCTAATCAAATGTAGGTTTGGAGATTGAGTGCTACTTTTGGAGATAGGTTTCTAGAAGTTGCAAGGAGTTGAAGATATTGGTGAGTCCTCGTAGCTTCGAGGACAACAACCACATTTTCTTTATATATTTTAGTTTGCATGTTGAGACTATTGTATGGGCTGTGTCCCAACAGTTTATTCTAAAAGTTTTATTAGATGGTTTGAGACAAAGTATAGAAAGACTTCTGCTTGTTTTTATGAAAATGACTTCGATTGTAAAAGTTTTAAATTTTCCCGTATTTTTCTATTATCTTATGTTATGATATGCTAAGGGCTTGTATGAGACCCCTTCGGGGTCAAGTGCGCCATGTTACGTCTAGGAGGTACCCCTTAGTCGTGACATACTTGGTAATCAGAGCACAAGGTTTAGAATGGTTATAGGATTGTCTCAAACCACGTCTAGTAGAGTCTTGTTCGTAAGTCTGAAGCGCACCACATTGATGAATAAGAGGATATTGGATGCTTGAGAAATCTCACTTCTTCCTTCTCTAAGTCGTGCCATAGAGTTTGGCTTTCGTAGGACCTTCTTCTAATCCATGCCTGTTGTTTTTCAGGGTATGGCTAATGCAAGGGCAAATGCTAGGAGAGAAGAGGAAGGCAATGTGGAGCAAGAGGTTCCTCCCCAAGTTCCACATCAAACTCCTCCTCAAGCTCCTATTGATCCTCCGAATATGACTAACGTGGATATTAGGTCGGCTTTGCTAGCATTGATCCAAGCCATGCCAGTTCAAGCTCGAGCCGTTACAACTGAAGCTCAAGATATGACGGCCCAGGCTAACAGGGAGGCAGTGGCCCCGGCTAGCCCAATAAGGGGGATGGATGCTTTTAGGGTGAGAGAGTTTTTGAGGATGAATCCTCCGGAGTTTAATGGATCCAAGGTGGAGGAAGATCCTAATGGGTTGATAGAGGTGGTTTATAAGGTTTTAGCTAGCATGGGAGTGAGTACGGTAGAAAAAGCAGAACTAGCCGCCTACCAATTGAAGGATGTGGCTCAAATATGGTATGAGAAATAGAACGATAGTAGGTCGGTAGAGGAGGGTCCCATAGATAGAGAGATGTTTAAGGAGGCATTTCTAGATAGGTTCTTTCCCCGGGAGTTGAGGGAAGCCAAGGTGGGAGAATTCATCAACCTCAAACAAGGTAGTATGAGTGTTAAAGAGTATTCCTTGAAATTTACTCTAATGTCTAAGTATGCCACATCTATGGTAGCAAGTCCGAGGGATATGATGAATAGGTGTGTGATGGGGGTGTCCAAAATAGTGTCAAAAGAATGTCGTACGACAATGCTCAATGATGAATGGATATCTCATGTGTTATGAATTATGCTCAACAAATGGAGGAAGAAAAACTTGAAGAGGAAAAATCTAGATAGAAAAAGAGGTCTAAGATGGATAATGATAAGTCCTTTCATGATAGGACCGATAGACATGGTCGTTCTAGGAATCGACAAAAGTTTTCTAGACAAGGCTTTTCTAATGCTCCTAAGAATAAGGATGAGAGGGTGTCTACCCCTAGGCCACAAGGGATAAGTAATGAGTCCCTGTGGCCCTCTTGTGTTAAGTGTGGTAAGAGGCATGAGGGTAGGTGTTTAGCCGATAGAGAGCGTTGCTTTAGTTGTGGTGATAGTGTCCACATGATGAAAGATTGCCCGAAGGCAAAGGTTACAAGAAGAGAGGGCAAGCAAGCTACCTCTAATAGTGGGGATGTGGAGCCTAAAAAGAAGAATAGGTTTTTTGCTCTCAAATCTAGAGAAGATCAAGAGTGATCTCCTCATGTCCCTTCTGGTATGTGTTTTATGCTTTAGTAAATTTTCGGATTTCTTGTCTTTGGTTACTTGTTATGTTGGACTTTGAAGCTGTTTTAGCATATATGATGTTTAGAAAAGTTTGTGTAGGCTTACTCCCAAGGGGGAGATAGTGTGCCTACCTAGTAGGGTTATTGTGTGCTTTATCTATTGCCATGATTTCCTTATATGCATGTTCATGAAATTTCCTAGGTCTTGTTAGAAATGACTTTTATGTATTATTTTCGTAATGTTGTAGTGCATTTGAGTAGAATTGCATATAGACTTCATGAGATGAATTAATGAGCATGCCTTAGTTTTTGGAGTTGAAAGATTTATCCTTGACTAGATGCTTTTTAAAGAGTAATTGGCATTTACGCTCCATGTGTGTGTGTTGAGCATGTTTTAGCAAGGATATGTTAATCCCTCCTTGAAAATGAGTAGATATAGAATTTCATGCATTTTTGGGTTGGTAGAAGTAGTTCCTACTCCCATATGTTGCATTGAATGTGTTTAGCTTGGAATCAAAGTTTTCTTCCTTGGTTATGTGCATTAGATGTAGATAATGCATAATGGGCTGCTAGTATAGAGTTGTGACTTTAAGAAGTGTTTAGAATCGTCATTTGAGGACGAATGATCCAAAGGGGGAGATGTTGTAATGCCACGGAAACTAGTAAGCTGAACTAGCAAGTTCTAGAGCTTTTCGTAAGCTTCTTGGATTGTGGTATGAGGATTAAAAGTTGTAAAAGCGATTCCCGTACTTAGAATAGGTGTTTAAGGGTTAGGGCATCAAGGTACGACCCCCCAAGGGGTCCTTGGGGAGGACACTCAAAACAGCCCCAAAACTACCAAAATTGCAGGCCACCTACTGGCCGTAGGTGGACCCACGCCCCGTAGGTTGGGGTCATGGGTCAAGGCCGGAAAAGTTGAGCCTCTGAACCCCACCTATGACCTACCATTACGGGCAGTAGACCCATCCACGGTCTGTGGATAGGTGGGGCGTAGGTCAAGACAGTTTTCATGTTTTAGTTTTAAGTGAGGTGTTTAGGGGTTAAGTTAGTAATTAATTAGGGGTTAAGGGAGGTCGGTTATTAGTTATTTAACCACCTATAAATACCTAATAGAACCCTAAACTAATTCATTTAACTCATTCATCTAAGAACCCAAATTCTCTCCAAAAATCCTCTCTCTAGAAGTGAAGAAGAAGAAAAAGAAGAAGAAGAGAGAAGAGGGCATATTTTTCTCCATTGATGGGAGCTTGATTAGGGATTTGAATTGAGGTATATTAGCTTATTCATCTATGGGTATTTCCACCGATAGAGCCCCCTAGGTTTTCCCCCAATTGTGAAGTTAAAAACCAATTCTAGCTAGGGTTCTTCTTACATTGTGGGTAGGGTTTAGGTATAATTCCAATCTAGTGGATAATACCTAATTATGATTGTGTTAGCATTGAATTATGATTATATGATGATTTTATGTGATTTCTATGGTAAACCCTAGTCTAAATTTATGAATGTGATATTTGTGCGTTTATGCCATTAAAGGTGAAATGGAAGGTTCAAATGTGATCTTCCTAAACCAATGTCGTGAGTAGCAATGGTTCAAGGTTAGGAACACATAATCATGAATTGAACTAGAATTTATTTAATATGAATGATCATGACTTGTAAAGATGAGTTTCAACCTTTATGAAACTATTATGACTAGAAACACCTACTAATGAAGGATGTGATTGAATTACCTTGAAATCTAGGTATGATGATGAGATTAAGAAAGAAAGCTTGAAGTAGGGCTTGTAGTCATCAATGTTAGGTCTTTTGGGGTAAAGTCAATACTATGTGAATTTTTTTGGTATTGCTTCTCTCTTACGCAATTAGGCATAAAGATGGAAGGAGATCCAAGGTTCTCTCACGTAGAATGATTCTAGGCTGGCTTAATAACCTAAAATGAATCAAAGCTTGTTAGTCTACAATCGCTTGAAGTTGTGACATATGTTCCTTTCATGTATAGCTTGGCATAGTTGGATAAGACCAACATTGATAGCTTAGGATGGAGTATCTATACTCTCCTAAGGGATAGCTTGACTTGGCATTGAAAAATGCATTCCATGGTTGCTTGAGTTAGGAGTATTCATGGTAGCCTAGGATTGAGGATTTATACTCTCCTATGGGTAGCTTGAACTAGCATTATTAGGATGCCTTCATGGTAGCATGACTTGATTTGGCCAAGACAATTTCATGGTAGCTTTAGGATTGAGGACTTATACTCTCCTAAAGATAGCTTAGGATTGAGATACTCTCTTAAGGGTAGCTTTACTTTTCATTGTAAGATGCATTTTAAGGGTATTTTGAGTTAGAGTTAGTGATGGTAGCTTGGGATTAAGGACTTATACTCTCCTAAGGGTAGCTTAGGATTGATAATCATACTCTCCTAAGGATAGCTTGAATTTGTATCATAGTATACTTGTGAGGGTAAGATGACTTAGTTGGACTTGGACTATTTCATGGTAGCTAGGATAGGACACTTGTACCTTTCCTAGAGTAGCTTGGACATGCCTGTTAGTGTGTCTTCCAAGGTAGTTAGCTTAGCCTAATATAGTTATGTTAGTGAGATGATAGCAAGGTCTAGCATATTAGGGGATTATTCATTGGTAGCCTTGAATTGAGAAATAGAGTTCATTCATGGGTTGTGACTTGCCTATTACTAAATAGAGAAGTACCTTATATGAATAGAGGCAAATAGAATAGAGGGACTAGTCCCAAACTAGTGAACATTCATGATAGTCTAAAGGGGTACTTAGTGTGGGTAGTAGTATGGGATGCTACCCATAGATTGCACAAGTATGACTTGAGGCTAGTTATGAAGGGCTCTCTTAGATAGTAGAGACTTAGCTTGGGGTGTTGCCATAGTTTCCTTTGAAGATATGATTGACTAAAGGTGATAGTTCCCTTGTTTACATGAAGTAAGCCAATAGTAAGACCAAAGGAGGGTGAATATGACTACGATGACTTCAAGGTTATGTTTAGTGTGAAGGGTAGTATGGGATGCCTTTCATGATATGCAGAAGTGTGCTTTGAGGTTACTTAGAAGTATGGTGCCCATGTGGTATAAAATTTTAGAAACTTGACCATTTATATAGGCCATGATTAAGATGACCAAAAAGGGATACTTGGCTTAGGTAGCATTATGGGATGCTATTCATGCTTTGCACCGGTATTGTGGTATAGATGACTAAGAGTTAATTATGTTTATTATGATTATGACTTATCTCCTATGCTCATTAACTAAGTCTTATGTTGACTTATGATTATATGAAGCTTATGTTGGTCATTATGCTATGACTATGTTATTATCTCTTATGATTATGTCTTGTGTTGTCTAACCATTTTGAGATGCTCTTATGATGTTGTGCTAGCTATCATACTTGGTACATTTTGTACTAACGCATATTTTTCCTACATTATAATCAAATGTAGGGTTTGTAGATTGTGTGCTACTTTTGGTGATAGGTTTCTAGAAGTTGCAAGGAATTGAAGTTCTTGGTGAGTCCTCATAGCTTTGAGGACAACACCCACATTTCCGTTATGTCGTTTATTTTCATGTTGAGACTATTGTATGGGCTGTGTCCGAAGAGTTTATTCTAAAAGTTGTATTTGATGGATTGAGACAGTATAGAAAGACTGTCGCGTGTTTTTATGAAAATGACTTCAATTGTAAAAGTTTTAAATTTTCCCGTATTTTTCTATTATCTTATATTATGATATGTTAAGGGCTTGTATGAGACCTCTTGGGGTCAACTACGCCATGTTACGTCTAGGGGGTACCCCTGGGTCGTGACATAGATATGGTTTGAGGCAATCATATAACCATCCATAAACCTTGTGCTCTGATACCATGTTTGTCACAACCCAGGAGTACTCCCTAGGTGTGACACGACGTACAACACTCCAAAAAGCCTCATACAAACCTCATATAATTACATAACATAAGGTAATAGAAAATGGTGTGGAAATATAAAACTCTTTCTTTTACGATCGAAGTCTTTTATAAAAACAAGCGGAAGTCTACACTTTGTCTCAATCTATCTATAACTATTAAGACTAAAACTTTGGGACGTAGCCCATACAAAAGCTCTGAACATAAAAAAAAAGTAAATGTAAAGGACATGTTGGTCAAGCCCTCAAATATTATGAGGACTCACCATAACTTCTCTTCTTGATCTACTATGAACCTATCCACCAAGATGGAAGTCGATATCGCCAAACCCTACACTTTGTGAAAAATGTAGAAAATATGGGTTAGTACAAAAATGCACCAAGTATGATAGCCATGCATAAAAACCTTTGAAAACATGCAAAAAGGGACATTTTAGTTGAATGCATGAACTTTTCTAGTTTAAACCATAATTTTGAAAATAGTGTGAAAAACAACTCATAAGCATAAGGGACATCATGATAAGACATAAACTATAACATGGTGGACAACAATCACAACTAGTGAGCATAAGAAATACCATTAGGGACACATATACATAGTCAATACAATCTAGTTTTAGCATGACATAAGAGAAACACTTCATGAGCCACCTCAAGGAAAGCTTGTGCAATGCATGGATAAGATCCCATAATCCAACCTATACTAAGCAAGTCACTTTAGATCCTAATTCATGTCTACCATCTTTTAATCTCATCCTTAGCCTATTTCTCATAGACAAGTAAACATTCACTTTTAGTCAACCATATCAAGGAAAGAAACTCATAGCAACATTACAAGTAGCCTTCACATCAAATGCAATTGCCATTTAGTCACAATCACATTCATTACACGAGTCATCATGATAGAAGAGGAACCTACCATAACTACCTTCAAAGCTTACTTGTGCAATCCATGAATAAGAGCCCATACTCCGATCCATACTAAGCAAGGCTTCTTGAGTAGCCATAGTTCATCCTAGACTTGACCTTGTGGGAATTAGCCTTAACTTACATAGACCATGTGAACTTAACATGGAATCCAGTGTCATGCCCCACACCGAAAAGAGGTGTCCTACTTGCCTAAGGTAGAACTAACATGTATTAGCTTTTAGGTGAATCCAATAGCTAAATATCCTATGGGGCACATAGTTATGAGATAAGGAGATTGCTACTAGGGACCCAGACTCAACTATGGTAGAAGTCTCCATCTCATGAGATTCATGCTTTGGGAATCCAGACTCAACTTGGTAGAAGGAACCCATTTGCTAAGCCGGGCTTAACTAAGGTAGAAGCTTCCATCTCATATTCATATCCACTCGGTGGTAGGCATAATTCCCATTTAGTTCTTTTTTTTATTGAAGAATGCTTTGACACTCAATCCAACATGGTTCATGAGATAGCTCATAGATTCATTTTAGGTGAGAATAGCCTTTCAACCTAGAATCTTCATTTATGTGAGAAACCTTTCTCATCATGTTTATTATATGTTCATGAGCATAGCCTTTCAATTAACACAATAACATGGCCAATATTCATGGAATAATCATGCATAAGTGTGCATATGAGAATGACCTTTCAACAACACAACAATTAGATTGTAATCATGTTCATAAAGTATATACATGGTGCCCACAATTAAGCATAATTCTCATGTTTTACCCCTCTTGGGTCAAGGATCGCATTCATCCAATCACATATAGGGTTACTACATTAAATATGGAAGATAATATGATTCATATAACTCACCTATTACAACATAATCTCATGATATTCATCTCATTACAATTAACTCACATCACAAAGTCATAAATTGGAGATATGAGGGTTTCATGGGTTCTTGGGGGAGATTCAACATCAAAAGTTAAGGAAGCCCTCAATTAATACATAATTCAAGTAATCAATACATTACATTCATTATTCTATAACATTGTACTTGCATCAATCAATACCTACACTTCCAGGTACGTATTCGTACCAGTGTGGCATTTTTGACCGGTTGCTTTAGGCAACCAAGAGTTTGGACATCGGCCTTATTCGGGATGAGGGCAATGTACCTGCACCTCGTAGAGAGCCATAGGTTAAAGTGACACCATTAAGAGATGACCTTGTAGCAGATGTGGAGCTGATTCAGGGTGATGACGCTGCCCCTTCAGCTACTACAGCGGATGCCCAGGCTCCTCCATCTCTGGCTGCCAGTCAGGCCCCTAGATCATTCAGATCCACCCATTCTTCCGGTTCCACCACCATATCTCTAGCCCGAGTGCAGAAGCTAGAGATGCAGATGGCCACCCTATTTCAACATATGAAGCCTTGGATGCAACGGTCCATAGCAGAGTCTGAGGCGATGATGGAGCGTATGATGGAGCAGAAGTCTCAGACCATTTCATAAGAGCTTGGATGCCTTTGAATTATGTGTGTTGGAGAGGCCAGCCCCGACCGTTGATGTTTCCACCTTCCAGCAAGAGTTGGCTAGCCTCCGCGCTGATGTTGATGCACTCCTAGCCCCCTAGAGACTAAGCCAGAGTCTGCACCTACGGCACCGGTTGATAAGGCAGTGATGACTGCCTTATTTGGCGATGATATACCGCCACCAGATTCTTCCCGTTCTGCTGGGAAGCGCCCCCGCTCTAGTCGTACTTCAGATGATGCTGAGGCCGTGAGATTACAGAAGAAGGAGCGGGAGGCCACGAGGGCATCGTTACTAGATGAGAAGTTCAGACAGTTACGGGCTAAGGAGATAGGTGTTGGCCCATCTAGCAGTTTAAGCACTACCGAGGGTGCTGAGAGTTGATGTGAGCACTACTAAGAGTACTGGGATAGTAGATGGGAGTGCTACAGATGGCGTTTTGAGTATTGATCCAACAAGTTATGAGAATCCAGACCTACTCGCTTCTTGAGTGGTCTTTGGTACATATGCGCCACAGGTTTGCTTCACCTGATCCTTTACTTTTTAATTTTTTTGTTCATTGGGGAGAATTACACTTTATTTTTTGGGGGTGGGGTAAATGAATTGTGAGTGATAGGGTGAAGTCTGAGTAACCCAACTAATAATCCTCTCTTGGGGGTTTTCCTGCATGTGTTCTTTTTCCCCAAGAGTGTTTTAATTTCTGTTAAACGGGCATGTTTAGGAATGTATGTGTAGGAGTAAGTAGATAAAATGAAAGCATGATGGCATGAAAAACATGAAAAAACTGATCCATGTCCAAAAATGATGAAATTTACTAGATCTTTAGGCTTGATAAGTCGAATGTGCTGGATCTCAATGTGACATGATATGAACCGCTTTGACCTCATGACTTAAGCTAAAACTTGAACTGGGTAGTCGAATAATCTGATAATGAAACAATGGGCCAAGTGAGTGTGAGGAAAGCTTGAATGTTCATACTATGCGTGCCAATCTAGAACTTGCCCTGTTGATCCTGCTAAGATAATTTAGGCTAGAAGTTAGGAAGTTATCATAGGCCCTTATTCAAATTAGTCCATTAAAGCCTAAACTGATCCAACCAAATGAAATCAATGTTCCTTTTGATCCAACTATTTGAGCCTAAGATAGACCACTTCTTTCAATTCACCCAACTCACCTTCCCTGAAATAATTGTTTTGTCCCTGGTCCCTCCTTGGACATGTGCACCTTGACTTAGGCAAAAAGCCTAAGTTGAGGGTGGCTAATTCAAAAGTTACCTTGATCTTGGCCCTGGTCCGACATCAAATATTGTGCACCTTAAATCATGCTAAACACATAAGTTGAGGGTGGTTGTGAAAAAGTAAACGAAAAGAAAAAGGGTATGAAAAGAGTTGTGTGTTGAAGAGAGAAATTGAAAAGAAAAAAAAAGTGACTTTGTGCAAAAGAAGCAAAAAGATGATAAACAAAAGTGGTGAAGAAATAAATAAAAATAATGTGAAAGAAAAAGAAGAAAGTGAAAAATAAGAGCCATAAAGTCAAAAGGTCACATTTGTGTTGAAGAGAGTCAAGAGAAAGAAAGTAAAAAGAGAGGATGTCAAAAAAAGGTTGAAAAAAGAGGTAAAAAGTCAATGTAGTGTCAAGAAGGGCAGAAAGTCACTAAAAAGTACCCAAATGTACCATACCTGACCATGAGCCTACGTTACAAGCTAAGAAAGTCCTATAGTGATCCTAGTAACTAGTTTGGAAAGTTTAAATAGTGAAAATAAGGGCAAGCCTATGGTATTGAGCACTAACTGTACTTGAAGTCACTTCTAAGCGTGAGTGTTGAACGAATTCTAAAACTTGACAGTCATACCTCTTGTGAGTGAAAAAAAGGATTTCTTTTGAAGTGAGGGCACTAGTTACATTGTTGTAAAATTGATACCTTAGTGATTGTGAATGGTGTATGTTATGGTGTCTGTTGGTCGATCGATTTCATGTTTTGATCCGTATGAGTTGGTTTGTTAAGTCTAATAAAGAAGATTTGCACTATGAAAATTGAATGGATTATAATAGTCATATGATTGCTTGAGTTTGAATGATTGCTTCTATACAAGTGTCGTTTAGAGTTTTAGTGTGTCGCTTGAGGACAAACAACATGTTTAAGTTGAGGGTGTTGATATACCATGAGTTTACGGTATTTTTGATGCATTTCACTTAAGAGTTGTGTGTGTCTAGGGCCATTTTGTATTAGAAATAATGTTTTATGTGTATGTTTGCAGGAAAGAGGCTTGGACACGGTTGAGTGAGATGTCATCTGAAATTATGCAGAAGGAGCCACCCACAGATATGGTCCACGAACCGTAGGTCCTTTGACGACCCATCGATGGGTAGGCATAGATGGAGCATCAGAGAAGTCTGACCAAGTGTGGAACCACAAAGAAATTGACGGATCAAAGGTTGACCCAAGGGCCGTCCTACACATCTGTCGAATGGTTTCAGAGAGTTGAAGTTCCAATACCTAATGAAAATTCTAAGTGTGGAGCTACGGAAGAGGACCCACGGACCATAGGTCGACCTACGATCCATCATGCATGTCCGTCGTTGATGATCTGAGAGTGAAGCTTTCAGTCTCTGCTTAAAAGTTCTAAGTGTTGACCAACGGAAGGGGACCTACGG
This sequence comes from Solanum microdontum, assembly GCA_036250385.1. NCBI lineage: Eukaryota > Viridiplantae > Streptophyta > Magnoliopsida > Solanales > Solanaceae > Solanum > Solanum microdontum. The sequence goes on from JAJONQ010057304.1 coordinate 19,980, forward strand.
ACTGTAGGTCGACCCACGGTCCATAGGTCAAGTCGTCGATTGATGCCGCGTTCCAGAAGTTTATTTCCTTATTTTATTTCATTTTTATTTAGGACATGTTTTTCTATAAATAGGGTATGTAAACATCGTTTTTGGGGGGTAGACATTATTGTTTACTTTTAGTTCTTGGTATTTTCTTTGGGAATTAACTTGCAAACTTTGACAATTTTATTTTCGAATTTTGGTTTATAAGATTTTTTCTTTGAAATTCAATTGGAGATTTTGGGTTTCATCTACTCTAAACGTAAGTTCATGAATTCTTATTATAAAAACATGGATTGTGTTCTTTCAAGAACGAGTACCTAAATCCACAACTAGGGTTGTGGGAACCACAAATAATTAACAACATATGAATAATAATTAAGTAATTCTTGAATATCGTTTATGCATGTATTGGTAATTCTTTTGCTTAGAAGTCTTTTTAACGAGTGCATGCGTTAGAACTCTCCTTATTGCTATTTGTCGGATCAAGGAGGTAGTTAGTGAGAAAAGAAGTATCAACAAATATTTTATGGGATGTTATCTAATAGTCTAATGTCAATTGGTGCAAGGGTGAAAACTAAGCCATACATTGATGTGATGTCTAATCTGAGGTAAAGGTAAGGGTTAATAAAGTATACACACGTAGCCGGACCAAGGTGCGGGGTGAAATTCCCTATTTAGAGGACCAATCACTTAGGGATACCTATCTTACAACCTTTGCATGTAAAACACTAGGAAAGGATTACTATTATTAGGATTACCACGTTAAGAGCTTATGGGGATCACATACACCTTAGTTTCTCTCTTATATTGATAACTCGAAGTTTAAATCTTGCTAACTTGTTACTTAAAAAACAATCGGTTATTTGCTTACAAAACCCCCCCTTTTAATTACTTGTTTCAGAAATAAGTTGACTAAATGAATATAATAGTGAGTTAAGTTTAAGTCTGAACCGTATTCCTCGTCGGATCGACCCCAACCTACAAGTTGAGTTCTTTACTTGATGACGACAGATTATACTTCTTTAATAGAGGTGTAATTTGAGCGTATTATATATAAATGTGGAGGAGCGAACAGTCTTATTGCATGTTTCCTGCTAGTCGATTTATTATACTATGTGGTGGGTATCGGGTTGACCGATGATGCCTACTAGTACGTGTGGTTGTACTGATTCTACTCTTGCTATGCCTTTTTGGCATAGTTTGGTTGCAGGGTCAGTGATTGTTTCATAGGTGAAGACGAAGATAAAATCCCAAATCTTCAATTTTTCCTTCCACGCGGTAGGAGTTGCATTATTGGTTACTGTAATTTCTATTTTGTAATCTTAGAATCTCTTGTACCTGTTTAGACGAGATCCCTGTGGTGTTAATTACTTTACAAGTTTTAATTCAAATTGTTGTTCAAAAACTCTTATTTTATAAAAAACTTATGAATGTTAATTGTTCTTCAGTTTTCTTAATTTTCCGCATTTCCTAAAACTTTTTTGGGAATTGAGGGTTCTCCTACTTAGGTGTTAGAGTAGGTGCCCGCATGGCCCGTTGGGGGGTCGTGACAAATCGGTATCAGATCCCAGTGTACCGGTCTGCTAGTACAAGAGAAAAATGTGGAATAGACTCCTGCAGATCAGTGTGTTGATGTGCACTTCAGGAAGCTAGGAAGTGTTCTATCCTTTCTCCCCTTTCGTACGAGTTGTCGCTTGTGGTATGGGTTGTGTTCAATTGGTATCTCCCAATTCCAATTGGCATCATCGTAGTCCCAGCTGAAGGGACGCAAGCAAAGTAAATTGGAGCTGAGAAGGTTCCAATTGGTATCTGGGCTTAAAGGCTATACAAATGCATGGATTTTCAGTAATGGTGATCTATGGAACGAACTGAGTAATAATTGAACTTGTCTCTGAGTTGTAACTTTAAACTGTGAATGTGTGCATGTTATTGTCTCAAAATAACTGTTGATGTGAAGGGTGTATTTGCTTGGATTCTGTGATATAGTTATGTACCTAATAATTGCTTGAGTTTCGTGATCTTCTTACCGGAAAGAGTCATTACGAAGTTCGGTGCAAGGGTCTAGATAGACTACAATGTGATTTGTAACGAAATTTCGATGTGTGCTGCAACCGACAACAATCATATCAAGGGGATGTGTGTGGTTGTGGTGTTGAATTAATGAGAATAGGTTCTGGAGTGTGAACCGTGAGAAATTACTCGGGATAAACAATGACCATTCTAGTTAATGGATTTATCATATATGCCTAGTTATAGCCTGGGGATTAATGGAAAATTTTAGAAACAAGGAAAGCCCCAGAAAAACAATATTGGCCTGAGTACTGTTCCGTCTGAGCCGCTGGGGCGGGATTATTCCCGCCAGGGTGCCACCGCAAGCGTAGGATTTCTCCCGCCAGAGCGGGACAGGGCGAGACAGAATCTCAGCCCTGTCTCCCCTACTTTTCCCTAGTCACCCATGTAGACCCCGTATCGTACATGGGTCAATTCTCGCAACCCTATCGGTACTCAACAATAATAACAATATGTTATCAACCCTTAGCAAGTATTATTAACTGTGAAAAGCAGCATCCATGTGCTTACAAAAAGTAATGAGTAACGAAAAGATAAAATAAAGTATTTTTCAATACAGGCCCAAGAGGGGCAAAAAACCAAATCAGGATCCCTGGGTCTGGGAGGTATCGTCATCAGAGTCTAGGTCCTCCGGGGGTACCAGGCAAGTCAGGGCCTAGTCCATAAAGGTAAAATGTTGTAAGTTTCCTTTATCGACTAGGGGAACCTCCTGTCCGAGGACAACACAAGAGAACATGACCTTCAAGGTCTTCCACATCCGGACCATTAGACAATCCCTCTCCAAACCCTTCCTCCTCTTCTAGCGCAATTCACGGTGGATCATCTCAACCTCCAGTGCAGTGCTAGGTGGAACCGGAGTGGTGCTAGCAAAGGAATGTCCCAACCTCTTTCAGACGGCCACCAGGTCCTCCTCCACTTGTGCACTTGAGAGTGGGGGCTGGGACCCGATGGGAAGAGTGTCGTCGCTTGCACTGTCTTCCCCTCCCTCATCATCCGCCTCCGTAGCCGCCTGACTACTGATAGCCCTGTTCGTCCTCCTCTTTTTTCCCCTAGAGGTAGAACTCTACCTAATCAAAGGAGGGTGAAAAGGGGGATCCATAGGAAGTACCTCATCGGTGTCCAAGAGTGGCGGGGGGGCGGCGGGG
>JAJONQ010057305.1:0-17304 GCA_036250385.1 Solanum microdontum
ATAACAATGTACATCTAGAAACGTCATCCTAAAATTATTTAAGCTTAATCACCAAAATTCAAGGTGACGTATCTGTATATTTTTTCAAGAACTATTCTTATCCTAAAAGATATGAATTTTATATATATATATATATATAATTTTATTTTTTATTTATTTTTTATTCCTTTTTATTTGATATACCAATTCATAAGTTTATAATAACATTTTTACTATAAAATTCCAATTGTATGTGGTCTCCTAACAATATACATGTAATAACTTTATCCTAAAATATATTTAATAATAATTATCAAAATTCAAGTTGACAAATCTATACATTTTTCAACAATCATTCTTATCCTAAAAGATATCAGTAATTTTGAATATGGTATGCCAATTAATAAGTCCACAAACAGATTTTACTATAAATGTTGAATGCAATTTCTTTCATAGCCACCATCAAGAAAAATAGATATTTTTTTACATAGTATATTCCATCTCAAGCAAGGTTTCTACTTATTAACTTTATATTTACAAGATTTTTTAATGTCTGACTGTATGCATGAGTGGTTTCCATGAGATTATTTACTTTTGTAAACTAATTATTATTTTTATTTTATTTTATGTGCAGCTAAAATGAATATATACATCAACAATAACAAGTTCAGCACAAAGAAAGTGTTGTTCATAATGGGAGCAATAGGAATGGGAAAATGCTATCTCTTTATTGACCTTGCCACCCATTTTCGAGGAGAAATAATCAACTCGAACAAAATGCAAGTATATAGGGGACTTGAAATTGGTACAAACAAGATCACACACACTGAGAAACAAGGTGCACGACACTATTTGTTTGGTATATATATTTATTTTCAACAATATTTATATCAAATGACTACCTAGATAATTTAATAGTAGTAATTGTATATTCTAGTGGAAAATATACTTTACAATTAAAAAATTCTTTATTCCAATTATGAGAAACTTAATTTGATCACATTTTTTTTGGTGAAATTGAGCCAGATTCCGACTTAACAGCTGGAGATTTTTGTTTGCAAGCTATTGTCTACATATACAATTTTTATGAAGACTCAAAGTGTTCCAATTATTGTTGGGGGGTCAAATTCGTATATTGAAAAACTTGTGGAAGACCCTGTGTTCATGTTCAAATATAAGTATGATACTTGATTTATTTGGATTGATGTAGAGCAACCAGTCCTGAACCGTAGAGTGGACATGAGGGTTGATCAAATGGTCAGTGTATGTAATTTTTTAAATTGTTTTATGTATCAATCAAGATATAATCATGCATCTAGCTAAAGAATTTTCTTATATAATTTTTTTAATAATATTTTTGGTTATCAAATTTATGTTCCACTAAAAAATACTCTTCTTTAAATTTATGTTGCATGCATGGCTAGTGGATGAGGTGCAGAAGTTTTTCATTCCAGATGCAAATTACACCAAAGGAATCTGACAGTCCATTGGTGTCCCCGAAATGGACAGATATTTAAGAGAAGAAAAAAATAAAGACGAAGATGATGAATCAAAGAAGATGCTTCTTCAATCGTCAATTGCTAATATCAAGTGTAATACTCGTTTATTAATTTGTCACCAACATGACAAGATTCAACGGTTAATAAATGAAACAATATGGTTGGTGCATCTTAATATTGCTACTGACATTTTCAAAGGTGATAGAAAAGAAGCTGTTGACGAAGTATGGAGGAATACCGTTTTGCAACCATGCCTAGATATTGTGAAAGATTTCTCAAAAGTGATGATCACAATATTAATATTGAGTGAACATAAACTATCAGTATCTCTATGTTGAATTATTTTGTCTCTTTGACACTATAATTTGGACCTATTTTGTGTAGTTTGTATCGCATTACAGATATATATATATGATATGACCCTTCTTTCTATATATATTATTCTTGTTTGTAAAAACATTGTTATTTATAGAGTAAATATTGAAGCTTTATAAAAAATATTTATTTAAAGTTCCGATCCAATCCCAAACCCCAAGTCGAAGTCGAAGTCCAAATCTTCTACATTTAATATATATTAATATAAATACATACTTACACAATTACATGAGATCATTCATAATGTCAAGGTAATAGAGTGAGAAAATAAATGACCATAAATGTTCGGGAAGATTCTACCCTAAAAGAATTTGAAAGAATAAAATTCTTAACTCAAAATTTAAAATTGTTACATAGACAAAGAAGAGAAAATAGTAAATTTGCAATCTATCGGTAATGATCATTTAAGGAAATATATTCTACCTAATTCAATCACGGTGATGGAAGCTTGATTCAATAAAATCTTTATCTATTATTATATGCTGCACAAGTTAATATAAATACTCGTAATTGAAATAGTTATCGATAATTGCTCCCTTCATCTAATGGAATTAGACCTAACACTTATGACGTGTTGATTAATAGTGTAAGAATTGATGCATTATCTTTTGAATATATTCCATTAGAAATATTGTTGAGTTCTTTTTACAATCCTTTTGTAATCGATCATTTCGTCAATTCTTTATGTGATCTCATAACAATGTATATCTAGAAACGTCATCCTAAAATTATTTAAGTTTAATCACTAAAATTCAAGGTGAATTATCTGAATATTTTATCAAGAAGTATTCTTATCCTAAAAGATATGAATTTTATATATATATATATATATATATACACACATATTTGTTTTTTATTTGGTATACCAATTAATAAGTTTATAATCACATTTTTACTATAAAAGCCCAGTTGTATGTGATCTCCTAACAAAGTACATCTAATAACTTTATCCTAAAATATATTTAATAATAGTTACCAAAATTCAAGTTGACATATCTATAAATTTATCAAAAGTTATTCTTATAATAAAAGATATCAGTAATTCTGAATATGGTATGTCAATTAATAAGTCCACAAAAAGATTTTACTATAAAAGCCGAATGCAATTTCTCTCATAGCTACCATCAAGAAAAATATATAATTTTTTACATAATATATTCCATCTCAAGCAAGGTTTCTACTTATTAACTTTATATTTACAAGATTATTCCAAGATCTTTCCTACGATATCTCGAAACACACCTAACTCATCCTGAGCTAGGAATTATGGTCGTTTGAATTTGACCAAAAACTCAACTTAACACACTTAACAAAATTTTCCAGATTTTTATATTCCTTCAAAAAATGACTATTTCCAAATTTTAACTTCTATTTAGTTCTTCCAAATAGCGAGATGTTACACTTACTATCCATTACTCTCCCCTTGAACACTTTACCCTTCCACCATATCCAACAAATCCAACATGTATAAGTCAATTCAACAATATACTCACAAGTGCATATGGAGCAATTACAACATCAACAATATTTATGAACAACGAACACATTTCTCAAGTCACACAATTATGCCACATCATTGGTCCTCTCATGGAACCCAAACTCAAACAACTAGTTATGCCGGAACGTGGCAACCGATCCCATAGTTATGCCGGAATGTGGCAACCGATCCATTAGTTATGTATCGACGTGGCAACTGATCTAAGTTAGTTATGCTAGAACGTGGAAACTAATCCCAATTAGTTATGCAGAAACGTGGCAACTTATCCAATCCAACACACCACAATCACAATCACAATTATATCCCCAAGGTCATATATTTAATTCATGAATTCATGGAAATCAAAATTCATTGACCTTATTTACAACAAGTGTGATAAAAAATACAACATTCATATACATACAAGTACCATAATGAAGCAAGAACAACATACATCACACAATCATAGAATCACCACCTTCATAATGAACTATTTACCAACTCATATCATGTAATCATTAATTCGACCATTCTTAGCCCTGGTTCATCATCTAAGGCTTCTTTCTAGGGTTTGATAGCAATTCATCATAAAACCTCAATTTAATCACTCCAATTTATGATCTAGCATACATTCGTAATTCTAGTTCCATTTATGATTTCCTATTGAAAGAATTATATCCAAGATAGTAATTCTAAAAACCCTAGCAAGTCATCAATTTCTCTTCTCAAGGTGTGAACCCAATTACTTCGATTTCTAGAAATTACCCATGGAATTCACTCGGTGCACAAGGGTCTACTCATAAACCCTACCATTGATTTATATATATATTACGTAGTAAGCACTGATTTATAATTACTCAATTCATAAAACCTAGCCTAACTAGGGGCCAAGAAATTGCATGGAGTCTCTAACTTTAATTCCTGTTTTCCGAGCTTCGAGACAGTGATTCTGACCAAAAATCTGCAATCCATCGACATCTTCATGCTAAAAATCTCTCTCTCCCTTGTTCCCCAGCTTGCAGCAGCTTTTGGGGGTTTTCTAAGGTGTTTTACGACTAAAATAGGTATTTTTGGAAGGTGGAGAAAATAGGATTTCTCGTAATTTACGTTCTGCCTCGCGTATCCCGCCTTGGAGCCAACTTACCATGCCTTGGCGCCGTCGCCCTAGCATCATATGGCTCGCTCTGGCGGGACAATGACCCAGATTTTCCCAAATTTTTATTTATCCTAAATAACGACGATTCGGGTCGTTATAGATGCTTCTTCAATCGTCAATTGTTAATATCAAGCTTCATACTCATTTATTAATTTGTCACCAACTTGACAAGTTTCAACGATTAATAAATGAGAAAATGTGGTTGGTGCATCGTATTATTGCTACTGACATTTTCATAGGATATAGAAAAGAAGTTGGTGACGAAGCATAGAGAAATACCGTTTTGCAACCATGCCTGGATATTGTGAAAAGATTTGTCAAAAGCGATGATCACAATATTATTATTGAGTGAACATAAACTATCATTATCTCTATTTTGAGTTATTTTATCTTTTCGACAGTTTAATTTAGACCTATTTTGTACAGTTTGTATCGCATTACAGATATATATATATTATATGACCCTTGTTTCTATATATATTATTCTTGTCCGTAAAAACATTGTTATTTATAGAGCAAATATTTAAGCATTATAAAAAATAATTATTTAAGTTCCGATCCATGCCCAGGCCCCAAGTCTTCTATATTTAAGATATATTAATATAAATAGGTACTTACACAATTACATGAGATCATTCATAATGTCAAGGTAATAGGGTGAGAATATAAATGACGATAAATGTTCGGGAAGATTCTACCCTAAAAGAACTTGAAAGAATAGAATTCTTAACTCAAAATTTAAAATTGTTACATAGACAAAGAAGAGAAAATAGTAAATTTGCAATCAATTGGTAATGATCATTTAAGGAAATATAGAGTACCTAATTCAATCATGGTGATGGAAGCTTGATTCAATAAAATCTTTGTCTATTATTATATGCTGCACAAGTTAATATAAATAATCGTAATTGAAATAGTTATCGATAATTGTTCTCTTCCCTCTAACGGAATTAGACTTAACACTTATGAAGTGTTGTTAAATAGTGTAAGAATTGACGCATTATCACTTGAATATATTCCGTCAGATGCCTGGGTATGCGAAATTTATGAAATACTTGTTGACCAAAAAGAGGGCTATTAGTTTTGAGAATGAAGAGAAACTGCAACATTGTAGTTCTATCGTTACTAGGTCACTTGTGCAGAAGAAAGAGGATCTTGGAGCTTTCATTGTTCCTTGTACCATTAGGATATTACACTCTGCGAAAGGTTTGTGTGATTTGGGTGCCAACTTTAATTGGATGCCATTGTCGATTTATAAAAGGTTGGGTTTAGGTGCTCCAAAGCCTACTGTGATGCATTTACCTATGGCCGATAGAAATGTAAAGAAGCCTATTGGAGTGCTCCAAGATGTCCTTGTGAAAGTAGAGTCATTTATCTTTCCGGCTGACTTTGTGATACTAGATTGTGAGGTTGATTTTGAGGTTCCCATCATCTTAAGGAGACAATTTCTTGCTACTGGGCGTGCCTTGGTAAATATGGAGAGAGGGCAGATAAAGTTTGATTAAACAATGAGGAGGTAACTTTCAACATTTGTAGGTCTATGAAGCATGACTACCAAGGTAAATCAGTAGGTTATGATCCCAGCTCATCCACAGGCTAACACTGCTGCAACAAGAATCCAAGACTTTACTCGGATAAGCCCTAAAGATTTTCATTGGTCTAAGTCAGAATAAGATCCATAAGAGTTTCTCGACAACATCTAAAAGGTAACAAACATTATGGGCGTCACTCAAGTCGAGAGTGCAGATTTTGCCCCCTATTAGTTGAAGGGAGTGGCATACACTTAGTACCAGCAGTGGAAGGAATCTTGTGGTATTAATGCATGTCTAGAAACTCTCTCAGAACCCTTCTCAATCGCTACTCAAATTGGTGACCCAGTTATAGCTAGACGGGTATCAAGAAATTGCCCTGTCACAGTCTATCTAGAAGTCACCTCAACAGATCTTGTAGAGTTAGAAATGGTGGACATTGACATCATTCTAGGCATGGATTGGGTACATTTTTGTTATGCCTCAATCGGTTGTAGAACTATAATCGTTCGATTTCAGTTTTCAAATTATCTAGTCTTAGAATGGAAGGGTAATATCTCAACGCCGATCGATTCATCTCTTACCTTAAGGCTAGGAATATGATTTTCAAAGGTATATCTATCATCTTGATCGGGTTAAGAATTATAACTTTGAAACCCCAACTCTAGAGCCAGTTTCAATAGTAAATGAGTTTCCATAAGTGTTTCCAGAAGATCTTCCCAGAGTTCAACCCGAAAGTGAAATCAACTTAGGAATATATCTCCTTCTCAATACCCAACCCATTTAGTTTCCTCCTTATAGAGTGGCTCCTGTCGAGCTTAAGGAATTGAAAGAGTAGTTGAAAGATCTTCTAGAAAAGGTCTTCATCGGACCTAGTTTCTCTCTATGGGGGGGTGCTCCAGTGTTGTTCGTGAAAAAGAAAGATGGTTCTCTCAGAATGTGCATTGACTATCAGCAGTTGAAAAAAGTCACAATCAAGAATAAGTATCCCATCCCCAGGATTGATGACTTATTCGACCAACTTCAAGGTGATAGTTACTTTTCTAAGATAAACCTTAGATCCGCTCAGAGTTAGAGATAGTGACATTCTGAAGATGGCCTTTAGGACTCGATGGTCATTATGAATTTGTAGTATGTCTTTTGGACTAACAAATGCTCTCTTGCATGGACTTAATGAATAGGTTTTTTAAATAGTATTTGGATTTGTTCGTTATCATCTATATTATTGATATCCTCATTTATTCTCGGAGTGAGAAAGAGCATACGACTTATTTGAGAATTGTCCTGCAAACTCTCAAAGATTGTGAGCTATTCGCTAAGTTCAACAAATGTGAATTCTTGTTCCAGTCTGTTGCTTTCCTTTGTCATGTGGTATCCAACGAAGGCATCCAAGTGGATTCACAGAAAATGGAGGTTGTACATCACTAGCCCAAACCCACCTATTCAACATATTTAAGAAGTTTCTTGGGTTTGGCCCGTTATAATAGGATATTTGTTGAAAGATTTTCATCTATAGCATCTCCATTGACCAAGTTGATTCAGAAAAAGGTTAAGTTTTAGTGGTCAGATGAGTGTGAGAAAATCTTCTCATATTTGAAGACTAGGTTGACTATAGCTCCTATATTGACTCTACGAGATGGTTCAAAGGGTATGTCATTTATTATGATGCATCCAGGGTTGGCCTAGGTTGTGTGTTGATGCAACGAGGTAAGGTCATATCTTATGCTTCCAGACAGCTTAAGGTCCACGAGAAGAACTACCCGACGCATGACCTTGAGCTTGTAGTTGTAGTATTTTCCCTAAAGATATGGAGACACTACTTGTATGGTTTTCATGTTGATGTATTAACAGATCATAAGAGCCTCCACTATGTGTTGTTTTCCCTAAAGATTTGGAGACACTACTTGTATGGTTTTCATGTTGATGTATTAACAGATCATAAGAGCCTCCACTATGTGTTCACCCACAAAGAGTTGAATCTTCAGCAGAGGATATGGCTTGAATTCCTCAAAGACTATGACATGAATGTGCTTTACCATCCCAGTAAGGCCAATGTAGTAGTTGATGCTCTCAGCATGTTGTCAATGGGTAGTGTAGCACATGTTGTGGAAGGAAAGGAAAGAGCTAGCCAAAGATGTTCACCGGCTTGCTCGCTTAGGAGTTTCTCGTATGGACACATCATATAGTGGTGTGATAGTTCAGAATAGATCAGAATCTTTATTGGTAGCGGAGGTTAAGGAAAAATAGGATAGTGATCTTATATTATTTCAGTTGAAAGGTCCAGTTCATCAACATAAAGTTGAGGTTTTCTCTCAAGGAGGATATGGTGTGCTTCATTACCAGGGTCGCTAATGTGCCTAATGTGGGTGAGTTGAGGCAACAGATCCTTACAGAAGCCAATAACTCCAGGTATTCCATTCATCCAGGTGCCATCAATATGTACTGTAACCTACGGGATGTCTTTTGGTGAATGGCATGAAGAGGGACATAGCAGACTTTGTGGCTAAGTGTTCGAACTATCAACATGTTAAGGTAGAACATCAGAAACCAGGAAGTATGACTCAAGAGATTAACATTCCTATATGAAAGTGGGAAGTGATAATTATGGGTTTACCTCGTACTTGAAGAAAACATGACTCCATTTGGGTGATAGTAGACAGAGTAACTAAGTCCACTCATTTCTTGGCTGTTAAGACTACAGATTCAACGAAGGACTACACCAAACACTACATCAATGAGATAGTCAGGTTGCATGGGGTCCCCTTGTCTATCATATCAGATAGAAACCCTCAGTTTACCTATCATTTCTGGAAATCATTTTTGAATGGTCTTGGTACTCAGGTAAATATCAGTATAACATTTTATCCACAGACGGATTTCAGGCAGAACGTACTATTCAGACCTTAGAGAATATATTGAGAGATTACGTGATCAATTTCTAGGGTAGTTGGGATGGTCACCTAACCCTCATAGAGTTTGCCAATAATAATAGCTTCCATTCCAGTATTCAGATGGCCTCGTATAAGGAACTATATTGGCGTAGATGCAAATCCTCGAATAGTTGGTTTAAAGAAGGTCAAGCAACTTTTATTGGGCTAGATTCGGTTCATGAGGATATGGTGAAAATTTAACTCATCAGAGATAGATTAAAGACAACACAGAGTCTTGAGAAGTCCTATGCAAATGTGAGGACATGGGACTTAGTGTTTGAAATCGATAATTGGGTTTTCCTGAAGGTGTCACCTATGAAGGGGGTGATGAGATTTGGCAAGAAAGTGAAGCTAAGTCCTAGGTATGTGGGTCCTTACAGAATCCTGAAAATGGTTGGTAATATAGCTTATGAGTTAGAATTTCCTGCATAACTAGTAGCGGTTCATCCAGTTTTTAAGATTTCCTTGTTGAAGAAGTGTGTGGGTGATTCGACCATAAAAAGTACCATTAGAGAGTGTGGTTGTGAAGGATAGTCTAACTTATGAAGAGGTGCCAGTTGAGATTCATGACCATCAGTTTCGTAGGTTGAGAAATAAAGAAGTCACTTCAAGGAAGGTTTTGTGAAGGAGTCAGTCTGTACATGGAGCTACTTGGGAAGTAGAAGAAGCTATGAAGGCCAAGTATCCTTATCTCTTTCCTCCCAATTCCATTTTAGCTTGATGTAATAGTTACTCTCCAGTCTCTCAGTTTAATCTTGTGTAAATTTGGTCTTAGTATCATTTTCCTTTAGTTGTTCTTGCATTCCAACATATTTGCCTGTTCTTCGAACTTAGTTCAGTTAAATATAAGCTAGTAGTACGTAGTGGTAGGGATTTAAGCTGCTTCCCTACATACTCAAGTAGTTTAGTCTTCATTCGAGGATGAATGTTCCCAAGGGGGATATAATGTAACACCCCAAATCCGAGAAAGACCAAAGTACCAATTTTTAGAACTTGTAGTCGCCACCGACGGAGGCCAAACAATGGCCCGTGGCTTAGACCGCTGACCGTTGGTAGTGTCCGTGGGTTGGCTACCTAGAATTCCCAAAAAAATCATGACCCATGGCCGGACCAACAAATCGTAGGTGGGACCACGATCTACGGTCCATGTTCATGGATCGTGATCCTCAAAACCTAGTCCCAGACGACAAATGACGCCCTGCAAGGACATACCATTAGTCAGTCCATAGTCCATCGATGGCTTCGTTTGCTTTTAAGTCAGGGCCATTTTCGTCTATTCCCTTATGCTTTGGTAGTTTAAACTACATCGTTTTACTCAGTTTAAGCCTAATAACCTTGTAAGAACATAACCAAAATCATTATTAACAGAATTCATCGAAATTAGAGCAACAAAGGAGAGAAAATTCGACAGCCCCCTCAAGAACATGCAACAAGTTTTCTTCAAGTTTCAGCCCCGAACCGAAAGGATTTCTCCCTAGTTTTGTAGATTCTCTTAGTTCATGAATTGTATATGCTAGGTCTGCTAAAAAGATAATCATGCTCTAGTTTCGAATGTCACATTATCAGTTTATAAATGTTGCATTCTCAGATTTGCATGTCAATAGTTGAGCTATTCAGTATGTCAGTATTTCAGTTACATTTCAGTCAAATACATATTCAGTAGGAAGTAGACTTAACACCGATTTGGACTAAGGTTCAGCGTACCCTTATAGTCTTAAAACTACGTGCCGCCATAAGAGTATAGGTCCCCTCTGTTAGGCATCAGATTTAGTGATCACACCAGTCATGCCTTTATGCCCCTAACAAGATATATTTGGTTCTCTCAATGAGGCGTATACATCAGACTCCACATTTAACTCATGTGGTTTTATGTCGGTTAATAATAGCTCCCATAGCCAGACTATTAGTGCATTTGACCAAGTTTTCAGTATTTAGTTCAGCATATCATGTTCATGATTAGTACTTGGTCATTGAATTAAGTTTAGCTTTTCAGTTACCTTTTCAATATTTACAGAATTTCTTAGTTATGCCTTGTTTCAGCTTACATATGTTTGTGTATCTTAGTATCTGCATCCGGCATGATCAGTACATTCAACATACTAACGCATACTCTGCGCTACATCCTTTTATGATGTAGGTTCAGGTACTCAGCATTCAGATCGTGCTTAGATCAATCCTCAATCCGCATTCACCGGCTTCACTGGTGAGTCCTCATACTCTAAGGACAATAGACATGCTTTTATTTTAGTCTTTATATTTTAGTTTCAGTTTTGTTAGAGTGTTGGGAGCGTGTCCATGCAACTCAACTAAGTTAGAGGCTTTTCAAACATAGTAGTAGAATCAACTTGGATTGTTGAGTTTATCTTTCCATTATGACTAAACTCTTAGTATGTTTTTTATATTCAGATTAGTTGGGTTGCTATCCATTTTAGATAGCCACTGTTTTAGCTTCCGTATAGTTGATGTCCATTTAGTTATCTTTTAGTATGCTTATGATATATCATACACAAAGTTAGATTGGGGTCACTCGTGATCCTAGGTCCCGTGTTACGTCAAGGGGGTAGCCTCGGGGCTTGACACATACAAAAGCTTAAAACTTAATTAATTTGAATAAACTCAAATACTTAACAATTTCAAAAGTGTTTACAATACTCAAAATAAAAGTAAATACAAAAAATCCTCAACTCTATCTATCTACGAAGCCTCTACTATTACAGAAGGTTATCGGGACAAGACCCACAACATCTCAAAACTACTAACTGTAAGATAAAGGTAAAGTACTCCAGAATATAAGAAGGCTCACCAAAGCTGACTTGAATATCACATGACCTCAACGAAACACCTATTGATGATCCTCAATACTTGTATCTGCATCATGAAACAATGTAGGACAAATGTCTTAGTAAATGGAATGTATGAGCATGTGAGGGAAATTCTAAAACATAAACATAAGTTTGAACTGATGGAAAAGAAACATACTTACCTCTTTTTAATTCACACAACTCAATGAAACATAGTTCAACCCAATAATAAGAGACGCAACTCTGTGAAAAATAGTTCAAAGCAACTCAGAGAAATAGGGCTCAACTCAACAATAAGATACTAATCTCTGGTTCCTCAACCCTGGATACTCAACTCAAGATAAAGAAACAATAAAAGATGCAATATCTGGAAAGCTTTTACAACAATACATAATAACTAGATGTATTGAAGAATACAATAATGACACAATTTGTATATAAAAATACGATATAACTCTGTGGGAGATTCTCTAACCGACAACCATCACTACGAGTTATGCGATGATACAATGATAAGCCTACACTTCCAGAATAGTCCTATACTTTGTCGGGGTATAGAACGTACTACTAAGTGGATCCAATAAGGAATCTTCTAAAAAGTATGACCCTTTCTACCAAAGTTTGCTACATGGTTTATAGGGCTTGTGAGTTGTTTAAACTCTCCCCATATCGGTGCTCAATACTACTCCCAAAATATAACTAGCTCATATGTTTAAAAACACAACTCTTTATGTGGTTTAAGATAATTGCTCAAACTATCATTTTAAAAGAGGTAAGTGCTCTTCAAATATCTTTTGAACTCATTACTCATTTAGAAATCTCAGTTTCTCTTTTATTAATGTAAAAATTTATACCTCTGGGAATACAAAGTCCCCTTATACTCTTACGCAATTCATACTTGAAAAAGTCTTTCTCAAAAACATATCAAAACCATATTTTAATATGATCATTGATGACTTGGGAAGTCATATTGCATAAACGTTGATGGTATATCTAGATAACACACTGCTTACACATTGATGGCATAACTAGATATCATATTTCTTAAACATTAATTACATTACTAGATACCATACTGCTTAAACATAGATGTCATACTCATTTGTCATACAAATCATATTTTAGAAAACTCTTTTCTCAAAACTCATCTTGACTTCCTCCAAAAACTCAACTCAATTGTTGGCTTTAAAAAGTTTTTCAAAATTTATAACTCAAAATAGGGTTCATGCAGGAATATAGACATGAACAAATCAACTCAAGGATCTCAATAACAATATAGAAACTCAATAATTAGGAATAGAATTATTAAAATAAACTTGAACTCGAGAACTCAAAATCAACCTATCTCAAGAATACTCAAAACTAGGGAAAGAGTCCTAGATTTCACTTTTACTGATTTGAAAGTAGATGTAGAGCGTGAGGATGAACTAGTCGAACACTATTATAGCCTTACATACCTGGAATAACATGGTTCTTTAAGAATCTTGAAGAAGAATCTTGATTAGAAGTCTTGAAACAATAGCTTGAAGGTAAAACAATCAAGAAAACCTTTCTTGAGATTCTTGAATTAGGTTCTTGAAATCTCTATGAACAAGAATTCTAATTTTCATTAGTGTTTCATCATTGTATGAAGGAATTTGAGTTGGAATGAATGAATTTCGCAACTCTCACCTCAAGAATAAACAAGAACTTCATTATCAAAGAACGAAGCACAAAACCTAAAGAACTCAACAAGATTATTAATATATTCAATCTAATGGATGAAATTCATAAAAGAAACTCATTATTGGTGTGTGGGTGAACAAACCAACACTATGCAAGCTTACATATCTCAAAGAACTAGGTTATTGGCGAAATCTTGAATTTCTATTGAACGAACGCTTGAAACTTTGAACTTTTTCTCCTCTTGAATCTTCTCTCTAAACCCTAAACTCTTTGGAGATTAATGAAATGTGTAGACACTTAATTGGGTGTAATTAACGTTTAGAATAAGTTGGGGTAAGGAAAAGACTAAAACACCCCTTCTATTTTCGAGTATGGACAACCTGACTTCAAAATGACATATCTACCTCATACGAGCTGGAAAATTATCAAACTCGGTGGCGTTGAAAGATGACTCAGAGATATTTCATTTTCTATCTTATGGGTCTCCTAACTCATGTTGTACTGAAAGTTATTGTCATTTTAAGTTGACCGGAAACTTAAAAGAACTAAGGAATGACTTGAATGAATTCTCTTTAATTCTTTTTGGAACTCAAGGTGCTATATGTAGTGACCTGACCTTAATACTTAAGAAATTTTAAATTTCTTGATAAAATCCTACTCACAACAAAGCATACTTCGAGTATTAGCTCAAAAAACTTTCCACGGTGTTACATTATCTCCCTATTGGGGTTGATTCGTCCTCGAATGACGGCTGGGCTAGGTATGGAACATGTTACTCTCACTATCTCCTCTAACTCATTAATTGCCTACTAACACATGTTGAACTGATTTGTACCAAGAGTTGGGACTTTCCATACCACCTAAATCAAGAACTATGCTATTATGAACATAGTCACACCCTCTCTGAAGTTACTTTATCTTAAACAAAGAAAAATTGGGCATGAAATAAGATTAGGAATACCATGCCTGGGGTAATATTACTGCTAAATATTAAGCTTAGCAACACTCCTCACATACACTCTTCTTTCCTTATACCATACCTCATTGGTTGAAACTTCTAGTTCCCTGAAAGGTACATGGCTTCTCTTACCAAGGCTTGAGTCTAACGACACGCTCTTACCATATTCAAACTTAACCCAAATCCTAAGGTTCAAGTTCTATACCTCTCTAAAGGGAGTCTCATCCCAAGAACATTACTCTTTATCACCACATTTAATCAACACTAGGCTGATATCAAGAACTACCTCATGTTTAACAACACCATATTAAAGCTTAGTATTCTAACAACTTCATGTACTCTTACTAACCAACTCCCTATGAAGTTCTCATTCTCTCATCATCCCTGCCATACCAACTAGGATTTCCCGCATTATTACTCGAAACCAACTAAGGGCTCTCATTTAACTATTTCTCATAGTAAAACCTCATCCTACTCTTCCTCCTCATTTATAACCTTAGATGGAATTATCACACCATCATTATCACTATAAGAACATTTACATTCTTCTTCAACATCACTTCACTACTATTAGGACCTCTAAAAATATATTTCCCATACTCCTTGAACTCATTACTATCGTATTCTCAACACTTGACTTGATTTCTCATCTTATCATCTCCCCCTTAGGTCTAAAGCTTACACGTGAAAGCTATGGACCTATTCCATCATCTCTAAATTGGTCTACATCCCCTTTTCACAACTTAAGTAATAAATGCACACTTATTATACCTCATTAGTCAATCAATTCTATAACCTCCTGAACATCATGACACTCTCAAACAAATCATAAGTCTAGCTTAGATCTATCACTTCATGAATACTATGTTATTTTATTCAATAGATATATTTAGTCTCCTCTAACACGATGGCACATCGACATCAACTCTATTTTGGTTAAAATATACTTTATCTCATCATGACTAGTAACTATTCCTGTTCCTTCTATCCATAACTCTCTACACCATTATTGTTCCTTATTTGACTCGTTATGAACTCATCACTTATAACTGACTGGGTGCATGATTGCAATAACATAATGTGCCCCATCATTATCTCTTGTCCTTAGAATACTGAACCTTTGCATATTATTCTCTTAACTTAAGGGGCAATCTTTACTACTACTAGTAATAATCTCGTCATTCATAGTATCTTTTAGGGTTAAAATACTAACCAATATCTAAACATACTTTCCCATAAGGATCTAAGATGAAACATGGCTTAGAGAAGAGAGTACAACTCTCTTTTAACTCTAACGCACGATTCATATGGATATGAGTGCATTTCCTCGAACTTAATACTTAACACATGGACATGCTTCTCTTAAAGCCCTTTTCCAGTCTCATGACATCCTCAAGATTTTTGCAAATAGCAACTCATCGATAAAGAACATACTTTGATTTTCAACAACCTCTAGTATGGGGGTAGTCGAATGGATATGAGAACACACGAGTTAGAATAAACATCTATGACATAGCTCTATTGCACAATTAAGAGTATTAAAGATGGGAAACATTTCTTAAATGCATGTAGTCCCTTGTTTATAGAAGTGGAGCCCTCACAACCATAAATAAGATCCTACTTACACGGCTTCATAGACACCCTAGGACACTTGAACTCTCTGCTCTAATACCATGCTTTTCACCACCCAAGCGTACATTGTTTCTCCCAATTGCACACGCAAGTGTACGTGGTCGGTCAAGTAGTACAACAACTCTTTCGAGCCAGATTGTCGAAACCAAAGAACTTGGAATCAACAAAACACTAACTTTGTTGCAACTAAAACAAATTTACTTATGTGACAAACAATTTCAGGAAGTTGCTTGTAGTAACTATACGAATAATTTCAATTATAACTTACTACACTTATATCAGTTGCAAACAGGGATTTCACAATTTGGGAAATATTCTATGGTTGTGGCATGCACCGATTTCAAACATAATAACAACTTAGTCCAGCATTCAACATGTTAACCTCATTATTGATTCACAAGGTTAAATTTATGATTATGGTCTCTCGACCTCTAATCGCCTACCACCATTGACAGCCTAATTACATCATTGAGTAGGGATAGACATGAACCAATCGCGGAGCATTACAGTATCGTCTTGTACATTAACCAAGCGAGGTATATATGTATATTCATATCCTATATAAAAAATACTCTATGTTTTACCCTAGAATAAACACATTCCTCACATTCCTTGGTCTATCCCTCTATCCGACTTCCAAGTTCAAGAGTGGACAATGAATTTATTTGAATGTTGATAATTCATCAAAATAGTAAAATTGTAATGCAAGCATAAATCATAATAAAACTCATCTCATGCTAGAAATAAACAATATTATGACATCAATATGCGATAGACATGAACCAATCACGGAGCATTACAGTATCGTCTTGTACATTAACCAAGCGAGGTATATATGTATATTCATATCCTATATAAAAAATACTCTATGTTTTACCCTAGAATGAACACATTCCTCACATTCCTTGGTCAATCCCTCTATCCGACTTCCAAGTTCAAGAGTGGACAATGAATTTATTTGAATGTTGATAATTCATCAAAATAGTAAAATTGTAATGCAAGCATAAATCATAATAAAACTCATCTCATGCTAGAAATAAACAATATTATGACATCAATATGCGATAGACATGAACCAATCACGGAGCATTACAGTATCGTCTTGTACATTAACCAAGCGAGGTATATATGTATATTCATATCCTATATAAAAAATACTCTATGTTTTACCCTAGAATGAACACATTCCTCACATTCCTTGGTCAATCCCTCTATCCGACTTCCAAGTTCAAGAGTGGACAATGAATTTATTTGAATGTTGATAATTCATCAAAATAGTAAAATTGTAATGCAAGCATAAATC
>JAJONQ010057306.1:0-14725 GCA_036250385.1 Solanum microdontum
TACCCTCAGACCCATTACTTGTTGTTCCGGGTTACGGGTTGGCTTACCTGCTGGTGGGTTATAGTAGGTGCCATCATGACTTGATAAATCGGGTCATGACATAACCAATCATCTTACCATCCTTGTGGTTGAGAGAAACTGTTCCACAAAGTTCCCAATATCCATAATTGTTTGAGCTGTTACATCGACCTCCCTCTGTATTCTTCTTGCATGTTGGGCTTATAAAGTACTATTCTATTGCTAGATAAGGATGGTGTATCTCTGTCAAAATGAAACTAGATTTTTCACGAAGTTTAACTTCTCTTAACCAAAAGCAAGGCAGCAACAATAAATAAGATTAGGAAATTCTCTTGAAGCTACTATAAGAGACAGTAGCACCGAGCTTCTTAATCTACAACATCCCTATGTGGGCAAACAAAAATAGAAAATTACACAGAATGCCTAAGAGAAATAGACATTAATATTTGTCAAAACATGAAAAATCATTGCCAGGTCTTACCTTAGGGAGGTAAGATTAACTTTGTGGTTTACAACCAGAGGCGGACCTACATGTTGTTGAGAAAATGCGGACTAACACAAAAATATATATATGGTCAAATGATAGAAATAAAATGGGAAAATAATGACACTAAGAATTTTACGTGGAAACCCTTCTAAATAAGGGGAAAACCACGGGCCAAGAGGAGCAACTGATATCACTATAGTAAGAAATTTTACACTGTGTCGTCACGAATACAATACTCAATGTGACTACTACACACTCAAAATGAATAACAATCTTTTGATTTTCACCTTACTAAAATATCGCTCACTTTATTTTTCTTATATAGTCTATGGAATACCTCACTTTACTCTCAAAATATATTTTTTTCCTTTAACATGGTGTGTTCTATAAATGAGCTAATGAGCTCCTTTTATAGAAGAAATTTACACCTAAAGATGTCACTAATGACATCATAAAAATACTAAAGTGTCAAACTTTGCAACTATGTAGTTATCTTGGTAAGATTTATTTGGTATGTAGTTGTACCAAAGTGAGACTTTAATAAAATGTGGCTGGAACCCCACAAATCTCCCCCCTCTAGTCCCATTCACAGGAAGGAGGTATCATTATCTTCTTTAGAGAGAGATCATACTCTCAAGTTCTTTGCATAACTCGAAATTGTCTTGCGGTATTGTCTTGGTCAGCATATTTGCAGGATTTTCACTTGTGTGGATCTTTTTTATGTGAATTGTTCACTCTCCACTTACTCACGAATCCAATGATATCTGACGTCAATGTGTTTTGTTGTTGCATGGTACATGGGGTTCTTGCTCAAGTCTATTGCACTATGGTTGTCATAATAGTCAATATACTCTATCTGATGCAAACCAAGCTATTGAAGAAATCACTTTACCCATATCATCTCCTTGTCGGCTTCAGTATCGCAATATACTCAGCTTGAGTTGTAGATAGTGCAACACACTTCTACAACTTCGACTGCCATGATATAGTTCCCCCTGAAAAAGTAAACAAATATCCAATAGTGGATTTTCTATTATCAAGCTCACCTGCTGTATCAACATTTGTATAGCCCTTCAAGACTGGATCTGATGCTAAAAAACACAAGCATTCATCTGAGCTTCCTCTAAGATACCTGAGTATCCACTTCATAGCTTTCCAATGCTCTTTTCCAGGATTTTCGAAAAATTTGCTGACAACACCAACTACGTGAGCAATACCAGGTCTAGTGCATACCATTGCATACATTAGACATCCGACGACGGAGGAATATGAAACTTTGGCCATGTTCTTTTTTTTCTCCCTAGCTGTAGGACCCATCTTCTTGCTCAACTTCATATGACCAGCAAAAGGTGTGCTAACAAGCTTAGCATTCTTCATAGTAAAGCGCTCTAGTACACGTTCAATGTACTTCTTCTGGGACAAATAAATCTTCCTTTCATCTCTGAGACGAGTAATTCTCATGCCCAAAATTTTCTTGGCATGACCCAAGTCTTTCATAGCAAAAAACTTACACAACTCTTTCTTCAACTCGTCAATCTTGGAAGTATTCTTGCCCACAATTAACATATCATCCACATACAACAAAAGGATGATAAATTTTCACCAGAAATTTTTTGTACAAATACACAATGATCTGAGGAAGTATTATTATAGCCTTGCTCCCCCATAACAGATTCAAACTTCTTGTACCACTGTGTAGGAGCTGCTTTAGGCCATAGAGACTCTTTCTGAGTTTGCACACAAAATTTTCTTTACCTTCTACTTTGAAGCCGTCAGGTTGTTCCATATAAATCTCTTCTTCTTGGTCACCGTAAAGGAAAGCCATCTTCACATCCATCTGCTCAATCTCTAAATTAAGACTAGCAGCCAAACCTAGAGTTGTACGAATCGAGGACATTTTCACAACAGCAGAAAATATTTCGTCAAAGTCAATACCCTTCCTTTGACCAAATACCTTAACAACCAATCTAGCTTTGTACCTGGGCCTTAAGTTGTGTTCTTCAACTTTAACTTTGAACAGCACTTATTCTTCAAATCTCTCATGCCCTTGGGCAATTTTACCAACTCATAAGTGTGGTTCTCATGCAGAGACTTCATCTCATCTTGCATAGCTTCAATCCATTGATCCTTGTGCTCATCTTCCATGGCCTCCTCATAACATTCAGGTTCTCCCCCATCAGTGAGTAGCACATACTCATTGGGTGAATAACGAGAGGAAGGAAACCACTTTCTTATGGACCTCCTAAGCGGAATATTTCATTCGTCCACAACTTCATGAGAGGAGGATCATTAATAACAATATCATTGTTATTATGAACATGAACATGTTGATTTGATACATGATTATGTGCGTCACCATGATCATCAAACCCAAAAACATCATGCATACTTGTGTGATGAACTTCAAAACTTGAAGATTCTAGCTTTTTCGCTTTGTCAATATCTTCAATTGTTTGATTCTCTATGAAAATAATATCACGGCTTCTCATGAGTTTCTTCCCAATTGGATCATAGAGCATGTAACCAAATTCATCAAGGCCATATCCAATAAAGATCCACTGCCTTGTCTTGGCATCTAACTTTGACCTCTCATCTTTCGGCACATGTGCAAAAGCTTTGCAACCAAATACTCTCAAATGGTCATAGGAAACATACTTTCCATACCAAACTCTATTTGGCACATCACTTTGCAAAGAAAAAACAGGAGATAGATTAATAACATGTGCAACGGTCAATAGAGCCTCACCCCAAAATGAGTTCAGCAACTTTGCTTCAGAAATCAAACATCTAACTCTTTCTATCAAGGTCTTGTTCATCCTCTCAGCCAAACCATTAAGCTGAATCTTGGGATGAGTCTTCTGGTGTCTAATATCTTGATACTTGCAGTATTCGTCAAATGGTCCAGAATATTCACCACTATTATCAGTACGAATACATTTCAGTTTCTTTCTAGTTTCTCTTTCAACTGAAGACTGAAACTTCTTGAAGACACCTAACACTTGGTCTTTAGTCTTCAAGACATAGACCCAAAGTTTTCTCGAGCAGTAATCAATAAAAGTGACAAAGTAGAGTGCACCACCCAATATCCTTGTCTTCATTGGACCGCATAAATTAGAGTGTACCAATTCCAGCAACTCTGTCTTTCTTGAAGGAGGAATAGACTTAAAGGAAACTCTTAATGAGTTTCCATTTTCCATCACCGTTGGTACTAAAATATCATTCATTATCCAAAACACCAACAAAAATCAGGTGCAGACGAACAACATGAGCGTGTTTCACATTGTTTAAAACTAGTTTAGTTCTAACACTAGTTTCTAAACAAATTGTACCAATACCAACCACTCTAGAAATAGTCTCATTACCTATACTCAAGGTTCCAAAATCAGTAGGAGTATAATAAGAGAAAAAATCCTCCTTGATGTCACATAAGATGTGGCAACAATGTGCACAACCTAGATTTACTCATCACAAGCAATATTAATCATATCCACATCAAGAACGGTAACAACATCTTCGGTGGTGAGGTGGCTAGGCAATTTTCATTGCCATCTTCTTTAGTTTCCTCTTTGATTTTGTTTTCCCTCTTCAACTTCCTACAGAACTTCTTTGTGTGCCCTTTGATGCCACAATGATAGCACTCAATATTCTTAAGTCTGCCTCCGGATTTGCTCATGTTATGTTCTCGATTCTTAGAACCACGGGTTTTGTTTTTCCCCCTGGAGTCAGTTATCAGGACATTTGACGAAGAAGAACCTTGAGTTTTTCTTCTCATCTCTTCGTTCAAGACACTACTCTTGGCGGAATTCATAGAGATCAAACCATCCAGAGCAGAATTTGAAAATGAAGTTCTAAATGTTTCCCAAGAGTCTGGTAGGGAACCAAGTAGAAGTAAGCCTTGAATTTCTTAATCAAATTTGATGCCCATAGCAGATAATTGATTTATGATCCCCTGAAAATTATTCAGATGGTCTGTCATCAGAGAACCATCATGATACTTTAAACTCAGCATCTACTTTATTAAGAACATTTTGTTGTTGCTAGTCTTCCGAGCATACAAACTTTCAAGATGCTCCCATAGGGTTCGAGCATGTGTCTCCCCAGAAATATGGTTCAACACATTATCGTAAACCCATTACCTAATGAATCCACAAACTTTCCTGTGCAACAGATTCCACTCTTCAACTATTTTATTATCAAGCTTTACAGTGGTAAAGACTCACAGTGGTAAATACTGGTTTGTAAAAAAATTTGACACAAAGAAAATCTTCCATTTTCCCCTTCCAAATGACATAATTAACACCATTCAAAGTAACCATTCTACTTGTGTTGACTTCCATAGTTTTTCCTAAAAAAATGTAGTTATTGCAAACCAAAGTAAATTTTTTCTGATGTAGAAGTTCAGACTATTCTGCAACCATAGAGCATAGTCAAATAAAACCTTGGCTCTGATACCAATTTGTTGGAAAAACGCGGACTAACACAAAAATATATATGGTCAAATGATAGAAATAAAATGGGAAAATAATGACACCAAGAATTTTACATGGAAACCCTTCTAAATGAGGGAAAAGCCACAGGCCAAGAGGAGCAACTGATATCACTATATTAAGAAATTTTACAGTGTGTAGTCACGAAGACAATACTCAAAGTGACTACTACACACTCAAAATGAATAACACTCTTTTGATTTCCACCTTACTAAAATATCACTCACACTCTATTTTTCTTCACGAATTATTTTTCTTATATAGTCTATGGAATACCTCACTTTGCTCTCAAAATATATATTTTTCCCCTAACTTGGTGTGTTCTATAAATGAGCTAATGAGCTCTTTTTATAGAAGAGATTTACAGCTAAAGATGTCACCAGTGCCATCATGAAAATACTAAAGTTTCAAACTTTGCAACTATGTAGTTATCTTGGTAAGATTTAGTTGGTATGTAGTTGTACTAAAGTGAGACTTTAATAAAATGGGGCTGGAACCCCACACATGTTAGGGTGGGGGTGCACATACACCCGTTAACTTCAAAAAAATGATGTGTATATATGTATATATATCTTGAGAAATTGGTAGAAACTAGGATATGATTAACAGTGCACCCATGAGGAGCATAGGAGTGTCCTGTTGGTACTAGCTAAATCATTTACTCACAAGATCACAGTTTTAATCCAACTAGAGCCTTTTTTATTATTTTTATTTAAAGTTTAGCTTAGAGATAATATTTGGTGCACCCGAAGTATTTAAATTCTGAGTTCTCCTCTGTCTACAACTACAGCGAATAGAATAAATAAATATTCAAAACCTAAAACTAAGTAGGAACTTAGACAACCATATAATAACTACATCTCCATGATGCATTTTCTTCATAGGAACAAACGGATCCTCTATACATGATACATCATGCATTTTAAGAACAAATGGATTCAGAGAAAAGGGTGGCCATTCTTTAAAAGATCAACCAGCTCATGGAACGTAATATATTATAACAGTTAGCTTGCTAAGTACACATTTAGTTAGTAGTAGCATGCTAGATGGTCAATTAGCAGATCTTAGTCGATTGTAATTACTTAGATCTAGTCACATTTACCTATCATAGTTAGGTAGGTAAATCATCCTCTGGTTTTTGGGAGCATCAGACACACTTGAAGATGTACAAATAGGAATTCAGCTCATCGACATGGAGAATTATACACTTCAGAGCAGAGCTATGAAACTCTCTCTTTTGATGAAGAACAAGGTTGGATTTATAGATGGATCAATCACTTGCGACAAATTTGAAGTCGATTTGGTGAATCGGTGGGAGAGATGCAATGTGATGATGATATCTTGAATCATAACTAATGTGAGAAAATGACTTCTAGTGGAATTTTATTTTAATCTAGTGCCAGTTTTATATGAGAGGAACTCTGGGAGAGATTTAACAAAATTAATATGTCACATATTTATCATTTGCGCAAAGAAAGAGCTACATTAGTGCAAGGAACTGCACCTGTATCAATTTACTATTTGTTAAATGAGTATGACTAAATATTACCCCCATCTTCCTATGAATGTGAGAAATCAAAGGAATATAGTGAGCATCTTCAGAAGTAGAGATTATTGCAGTTCCTTATGGGCATAAATGATGGATATGTGAATACTTGTGGTCAGATTATGATGAAGATATCTGCTAATGTGAATCAAGCCTATGCATTGTGACATCAGTTGGTTAGCCTCACATCGCCTTTTTAAGAAATCCTAGGAAGGCGTTGGATAGCATTTGGCATCTGAGCCTAGGCTCGACATCAAACGAGTGAACACATTTCTATTGTCATCATTTGTGGCCATAGATGGTAGTCAGAACTCTCAAATGGACTGCGTTACGACTCTTGAGGGGGCAGTCAAGGACTATGACGCCTCATGAATATAGTGACTGATTTGATAACCAACATAGAGTAAAGGTTAGACGATTTAGACTACAAGATGTGGCAGGCAGAGGGAGACGTCATGAACACTAGTTGAAACTTTGAAGGAAACTGGCAAACAGCAACCCAAGAGGCATCTAAAGGTTTTGGTAAATTCGAGGTGCTCCAGCAGGAGCGGACAGCGGACTGGACTGAGGAACTAGCCCACAGAAACAAGAGGTAGACAAGGTTACTGCCATACAACAAACCATAGATAACTTGACTGGTCACCTTAATATTATAACTGTTTAACATCAAGGACTACTCCAAAGAGGTGGCAATCACATCAGGAGTGTTGTGGATATTGCCTACGTGAGACAAGAACTCAAGATCCTAGAACCAAAGCGCTACCACACAGCTTAGAATGTCAAAGATATGGAGAACTTCATTTTTGACATTGAACAGTAATTTTATGTCGTGGGTATGTTGGAGGGAGAAAAGAAGGTATCAACTGTTTCCATGTATCTTCACGGTGATGTCATGTATCTTGATACATAGGAGGATCTGAAGGCTGGTATCTCTTTATAGTTCTTCCCCAAAAATGTGGAGTACAACATGTGCCGGATGCTCTAGGAGTTGCGCCAAACTAGGTCATTTCAACATTATGTAGTGCTGATGATGAACATCCGAGACATGGGTAACCAAGTCAAGCTCTTTATATTCATGGAAGGGTAGAATCCTTGCGGCCACATGGAATTGCAAAGACAAAGGGTTCATATGTTTCCCAAGGCCATCTAATCTTTTGAATATTTTGTGGATTAGCACGTGGAAGTCCAGAAGGACAATCCTCAAACAACAAATATGGGAGGATACAAGGGGATTCAACCTATAAATAGTGGTCCTAATGGAAGTGGGGGTGGTCCAAATAAAAGTGGGGGAGTGATGCTTATCGTGACCAACGACACTATCCTACGATATGAGTGTTTATGTTCATCAATAATATAGTAACCCAACCGAGGGTTAGGGTAGTGTCCCAAGGGAGCGGTTTTGAGAATTAATAACCAATTAGAATTTCATTCAAGTTAGTCATAGTTAAAGACATTTGCGATAAAAGACATAGTAAATTAAAAAGAGGTGACACAAAAGTGTCAAATATCAAAGGGGGTTTTGTAACAAGTACTCAAACAGCAAAATAAACAAGAAAATCAAGTATGGGGAATGGTTCATGGGATGTGACCGCAATACAAATTGAGATAAATTGTTGCGTACATGCTTTCAATAGGAAATTTGCAAGATAATAGCGACTAGGCTAAACTTTAAATGGAAATAGGTTCCCTCTCGGGCAACTTACCCCGTTTCAAATGCGTTCCTCTCGGACACCCATTTGCCGCATGAAGACCAGCCTATACCTTACCCCACTCACTCTCTCGAGTTTAGTCTTAGGATATGGGACTAGGGCTCACCCTCTCGGGCTAAACCTCTTGTCGACCCACTCCTTAGGCCATTAGTCTAGTGGTTTTAGTTTCGCGACCTCCCTCTCGGGCAAGCCGAAAACACATGGGTGGCTTTGTATTTGCAACTACAAACCCTTTAGATTAAACCATAACCACTAGCTGAAATCACCATTAACATACATCTAACCTATCAATAAGCAAGGCCCAACAAGAATATCAACCCATATTTGCTAAATCACACCCCAAGTATGGTGGTTTTAGCCAAACATCAAGAAATAAGAAATTATACCTAACATGATAATGAAATCAACTGGGTATAAGAAACTAAACCTTGAATTAAGCAAAGGAAAGTAAATAGAGAAGACCCACTTCCAACTTGGGGAAGAAGAACTCCTTTCTTCAAGTCTCCACAAAACCCTCTCCAAACTTGAGAGAAAAATATAGAAAAATATTATAGACTAATAATAATTTTTACTCTAAAAATGTTCCACACTTAAGACTACAATTCTAACTAGTATTTATAGTTTTCACAGATTGTGTTGCGGAGGATTGTTCGGCGACATTAGTCGAGATCGCCGATGAACTTGACGATCCGCCTTTTGGTCAGCTCATCGCCTTCAGTGTCTTGCCTTTAGCATCTTTGCATTCTAGATCATTGGGCGGTACAGTGCTGCTTTGCAGAACTAATCGGCAACTCGCCAACTGTTCCTTTCCTCACCTTTTGATCCACTTCCTTCAAGGCTTCGCGTACTGGAACGAAGGGCGGTTCATGTTGTTTCGGCGACTCGCCAAGTTGAACTCGGCGATCCGCAGGATTCCATTTCTTGTTCTTTTCAACCCTATTTGCTCTGTTTTGCGCTTAAGTGTCCATGCTTCCACTAAAAGTTTAAATACCTGAAACTTCAGCATTTTAATCAGGTATTGAGATAAAACAAGCATTCAAGGACACTATTTCTATTAAAATAAAGCCTTAAATGAGTCCAATTTGTGGACTCATCAACACCCCCAACTTAAACTTTTGCTTGTCCTCAAGCAAACTCAAGCTCAGCAGTTCAAATAGAGTGCCTCAAACCGTGCTACACAAAACTAAATCATGAATGCACACAACAAGGCTCAATTTACTTATGCAAGGATCACTTGTGTACTCAAAGATTCAAATTGTGACACACCATTACCAAAGATTCTCATGCTCGCAATACTTGCTACTTGTGCAAGTTCAAGCTTAACAAAACTATCTAAATGCCCTCACGTAAAGAGTGATTTCATATTCACACACATATATGAGTCAATGTAAGATCAGGAATCAGATACAATACTCACACACAAAAAGAGGAACACAATGCATGCTTTCACCCATAGGTTTGCCCTTATTTTCCAATTGACTTTCGATTCGGCTTACTCAAGATCACAAAGGACTTTCTAAGGCTTGTAATGGGGTTGAGTGCAAAGGTATGGTCATTTAGGCTCAGTGACTTTCACCCTCGTGAGATGTGATGTTCTCAAGGCATCCTCTTCCCTTCCTTTCTCATTCTTCTTCTAGTGCTCATAAGTCATCCTATTATTCATTCTCCATGTATTGCTTGGAAACCCAGTGTCTTTTGCACTTTTATTCCACGACTTTCTTTTTCTTTCTTTTCTTTTCTCTTTATTTTTCTCTTTATTTTTCTTTTTCTTATATGGAGGGTTTCCATTTTGCTTTGCAATACAATAGGTTCAGGAGGCTTTCTTGCACTTCTAGACTTTTCCTTTTTCTTTTCACCACACCCCCAACTTAGACTTTTGGCCTAAGTTGGCTATTCACTAAACACATCTCAAGAGGATTATAGGTAGTGGATGAAAAAAAGTTAAAGTTTCATCAAGTCTCTTCCAAAGGAGGATAGGCTCAAGGGGTGTTCAAGAGAGTTTCACATGCTCAAGGGTAGGCCACAAAAAGAGGTATATGTCAAATTGGCTCACACTCTTTAAAATTTTCTAAGATCATCTCAAGAGTAAACCTTTCTAAATTAATCAGACTAACAGGGCAAATTCTAGGTTTATTCATGCAATGTTCGAAGTAAGCTAATCAGACAAGGCATCGATACTTCAGTCAGATAAGACTAGACACGTTCGCTAGCGTGCAATGGTCCTCACAAGAAAATCAATTCGATAAATGACTAGTCACAACGAGATGCAAAGATTGCACATATTGTCTATGTAACTTCATTTGGCCTCGTCATAGCCATGCCTTCATGTTTGTTCACTTGAGAGCACTATTCAAGTCATCGATATTGATTGCAACCGAGACTTAAATTTTTGCATAAGAACAACCACTTTCAACACAAGAGGTGGCGAAAAGATTTTTTTCGAAGGATCAAAATTGTTTTTGCAATTAAAACAACAGGAGCCATGAGCTCAAACATCCACAGAAAAGCAGCATTTAAAATAATAATTAAAACCAGACAACCTAAATATATACAGAACAAAACATGACTGTTAGCACAAAAAGTGTGGGTCTCACCCCACCACAAATAAAAAGCATTTGTCCTCAAATGCAAGAAATAAGTATCCAAAAAGGGCAGATAAAGAAAAATAGAGAGGGAGGTAAATATGGGATCCTGTTTAAGCAGTCGCTCCATCTGTCTGAGCATCAGTGCCCTGTGCATCTTTCTAAAGTAAAACAGTGGTCCCTGGAGCATTGTCATTATGGTTTCTACTATTTGCCTTAGTCTCTGCAGCAAGATTTGTGGTAATCATCTGATCTATCTCTTGAGCTACTCTGAAGGCATTCATTGCATTAACTAAGCTCCGATCACATGGGCGGATATTAAGATCGAAAGGAATTCGTCTTTTTTCCCTAGCTTTCTTGGTGTACTTTATTTGCCTGGCCATCTTAGCTCTCTTTTTCTCTTTTTCTAAATTCTTGAGCTCTTATGTGCCTGGGTGGGTCATTCCTCCCTGCAACTTTTGGTCTGGCCATTCCTGCAACCACTTCAAGGATAAGTTAAATAGCGATTCAATTAATAGCAAAACTGGTGTTTCTATGTGTGCAAATTGATGAACCCATGATACACAAGGTGTGGGTGAAAGGCGATCAGGGGCTCTTTCAGCGATCCGCCGGGTGTGTTATGCAAACCAAGCTGACCGCCGAGAGTTACAGTTCAATTAGTACATAAAAGTAGAAGAAAATTGTTAGGTGAACTGCCGAACAATTCGGCGACGCTTGTTAATTTTGCCGATCAACTCTTTTTGTCCATTATCAACCCCGCCTTTCAATTTTCACCCAGCGACCCCCAGTTGATGTAACCACGCATATATAACTCAATTTCAGCGAAAACACATAGAAACTCCTATTCCCACCATGCAACAATTTAACTCAACGCATAGTTAAGTGGAAATTCCTTGAATCATACAACAGATACCACTTCACAATAAAAAATATCTGTAACCTCAGTGACTCAGAGTCTCAGCAAAGGTTTAACACTTTCATCATTATGCAAATGAGTAGAAGTATAATATTTTTTAACATGATGTTTATATTGCTTACCTTTGATGTTGAATAGTTGGTACTGAAGTGCTAGGCAGCAATGCAATCCAAATCCGCGCACAAATCAATGAACCACAATATTCCAAAAGTGCAATAAATATAAAAAAGAGAGAACAGGTGTGAATTTGGTAGGTCAAAGAAATGAGAGAAAATGAGTGACATGGGACTTTTAAACCTGTGGCTTGCAAAAACCGTCCAGTTCTTGCCTGCTCGGCGATGTAAATCGAGTTTGGCTAGTTATTCGGTCACGCCAAATGTTTAACTAGTTCACCAAATGTCACAGGATCGGCATCTCCTGTGAAGATTCAAATGGCGATCTTCGACGCGATCGCTGACATGGTCGGCGATGCGCCACAACTCTTTTTGACATCGTTGAAGTGCACAGGGTGTTGGCTGACAATGTTTTGTGTTCGCAAATCTTTTCAGTACTCCGCCAACAGGACTTGTTGTTTGTCTCCATATCCTTTTTCAATCATCTCCCTCGTTTCAACCTATACAAACAACACACCATTATTTTCTTAAGGTAAAATAAAGCAAGAAAGGGATTTGGGTTGCCTCCCAAATAGCGCCTTAATTAATGTTGTGGCACGATGCAAGTCAGCAATTATTCTTCATCCTCGGATTTGCTCATGTTGTACTTAGGCGAATCCTTGGCGAATGGTGGGTAGTAGCCTGATATCAAATGGCCGATTTGAGCATCCTGCAGCTGGATGGTCATGGAGTGAGAGGCTGATGCTTCATTTAGCATTGTGATATTTTCCTTCATCTCATTCAACATCTCCTCTTCTGCCTTCATTTTCTTTTGAATGAGTGAAAGAGCTTCATCTCCTTGCACACCTCCCTGCTTCTTCCCATGACTATACTCACGGAGGGAGTGGTACTTTTCTTGACCCATGGTTTGTACTTCCAATTTTGTGACTCGGTTGGACAGATCATCCAACTGGGTAATGAGTGCCTCCCGCTCCTGCTTCTTTTTGGCTTTTTGCTGGTTGCTACCATTCCATCGAGGAGTTTTTCGACAACTTCATAGTGCTGGTATAGCATGGCCCCTTCGAAAATCGTATTGGCTATGCTTCTATTCTCGGGTCCAAGACCCCTATAGAAGCACTCCAGTAGTGCCTTATCTCTCATCCCGTGAGAGGGGCATGGTTGCAGCACTGCTTGAAACTTCAGCCACCTGTCCTGAATTGTTTCATCCCCTACCTGTTTAAATGTTAAGAGGTTGTCCCGGAGGGCCAGTAGTTTCAACAGGGGATGATTTGTGTGGTATCCATAATGGTCGTCCATCATTTGTTCCCTACTGGGATGTTCAAACAATCAAAGCAAAATTACAACTAAGATTAGTAAAGCTAAAACTACAGAAAAACAGAGATACTTGCTTATGATCCTTGGGATTATATACACTCAAAAACTCAAAGAAAAACAAAACTGAGAGTAAAGTTAATAATCTACAATTAATAAGACGAAAATTCTGGTGAACTAAAAATTCTCAAATAACACGACTCCCCGGCAGTGGCGCCATTTTGGTGCTTATCGTGACCAACGACACTATCGTACGATATGAGTGTCTACCATCGTCAATAATACAGTAACCCAACCAAGGGTTGGGGTCGTGTCCCAAGGGAGTGGTTATGAGAATTAATAACCAATTAGAATTTCATTCAAGTTAGTCGTAGTTAAAGACATTTGCGATAAAAGACATAGTATATTAAAAATAGGTGACACAAAAGTGTCAAATATCAAAGGGGTTTTTGTAACAAGTACTCAAACATCAAAATAAACAAGAAAATCAAGTATGAGGAAAGGTTCTTGGGATGTGCCCGCAATACAAGTTGAGATAAATTGCTAGGTACATGCTTTCAATAGGAAATTTGCAAGATAATATTGACTAGGCTAAGCTTTAAATGGAAATAGGTTCCCTCTTGGGCAACTTACCCCGTTTTAAATGCGTTCCTCTCGGACACCCATTATCCACATGAAGACCAGCCTACGCCTTACCCCACTCACTCTCTCGAGCTGAGTGTTAGGGTATGGGACTAGGGCTCACCCTCTCGGGCTAAACCTCATGTCGACCCATTCCTTAGGCCAGCAGTCTAGTAGTTTCCTCCTTCTCGGGCAAGCCAAAAACACATGGGTGAGTTTGTATTTGCAACTACAAACCCTTTAGATTAAACCACAACCACTAGGTGAAATCACCATTAACATACATCTAACCTATCAACAAGCAAGACCCAACAAGAATATTAACCCATATTTGTTAAATCACACCCCAAGAATAGGGGTTTTTAGCCACACATCAAGAAATAAGAAATTACACCTAACATGATAATGAAATCAACTGGTATAAGAAATTAAACTTTGAATTAAGCAAAGGAAAGTGAATAGAGAAAACTCACTTCCAACTTAGGGAAGAAGAACTCCTTTCTTCAAGTCTCCACAAAACCCTCTCCAAACTTCAGAGAAAAATATAGAAAAATACTATAGACTAATAATAATTTTTACTCCAAAAATGTTCCACACTTAAGACTACAATTCTAACTAGTATTTATAGTTTTCATAGATTGTGCTGCGGAGGATTGTTCGGTGACATTAGGCGAGATCGTCGATGAACTCGGCGATCTGCCTTTTGGTCAGCTCATCACCTTCAGTGTCTTTGTCACGACCCGATTTATCAAGTCATGATGGCACCTACTATAACCCACCAGCAGGTAAGCCAACCCATAACCCAGAACAACAAGTAATGGGTTTGAGGGTAGAAATTAAACAAGAGTAGGCAAATAACAATATAAACAGGCGGAAGCAAACCAAAAACATATATACAAATAAAGATCCCTCCCAGAACCTGGAAGTCACTAGTA
>JAJONQ010057307.1:0-19039 GCA_036250385.1 Solanum microdontum
AATTAATAGTATTATATAGTATAAATAATATTAAAATAATTTTTAAATTACATATTTAAAGTGCTAATTATTTTTAAAAATAAAATAATTATTAATTCGTATGGAAGTAGTAACTTTTAAATAATATATTTTTAGATGTTCTACTACATTAGAAAATAATTACAAATAATAAAGACTTAATTAATGATATCATAAAAATAATATTAAAATAATGAAAAAGTGAAATAGAGAGGTGAATAGTAGTTCTCCAAATTTGGAGAACTATTCACCTCTCAATAAATAGAGTATAGAGGGTAATATAGAGGGGGGTTGGAGTGGACATTCTTTATTTTACTCTCCAAATATAGAGAATGGAGAGTAAAATAGAGATGGATTGGAGATGGTCTACTAAAAACTCTCTTTTTTGACAAACTTTATGCACTCTATATTTTTCTTGTGTGTAAAACAAATGAAGACCACCACTATTTATAGTAAAAGAAGTCTTCCTAGCAATGAATATGAAGATAATAGAGTAGTAAATAATGAAGATAATGGTCTTAGAAGTTACATAGGTTACAAGGTATAATGGAGGAATAAAGAATGAGGAAGTAATGCACCATGCTGAGTAATTAAGGTATAATGGTCTAATTTCTGACAGGTATGAAACCGTGGAATTGGAGAAAGCACTTCAACATAATTTTAAGAATATTAAAATACTCCTAAAACCAACAGTTTAAAATAATAAAATGCTCCTAAAACCAACATCTATCTTGAAACAAGTATATCTTACTTACATAAAATTCTCTTAATTTTGAAAAAAAACCATTTTTTTTTTGCACAGACAACTATTATAGAACAACTAATATCATTCTAGAAATAAAAAAAATACATAAAATTATCCTCAAACTTGACAATCAAAAGTGCGTACTTTAACTTCACGAATATTTAAATACTCTATTCTAATTTGAAGTGAACTAGATGGAAGAAACAACATTTTAGAACATCTTGCATTAAGAAACATTTATTTAAGGAGTTAAAAGATATAGACGTTGACATATTTGAATACGAAATCAAACAACATGATTGGTAACATAAAAAGTGTAAGCATACAAACTATCTTTCGAAGATAGCAATATCCTAATCACATCTCTCACCATATTGGTATCTTTGCAAGCAACATTTCCCAGCTACGATCTAGAAAACGAAAATAAGCATGTCTCCATGATCTCTTGAAAAGCAGTGAACCACAAACACCCCAAAAGCTTAGCGCAAATCCTATAACCAATGAAATATAAAACCAATCCCCTTCATCTTTGTCATATTCGTGATTTGGAATATTGTCATCTAAACTACAGTTCATCAAATGTGGAAGTCCGCAGAGTTTGTTTCCTTGAAAACTCGTGAGATCAAAGCTTTGAGGTTGAGTGCTCAATGGTATCATACTTGACGAATTATTATCAAATAGATTCAAGAATCTCAAAGTGGACAAACTTGAAAAGCTTTGTGGGATTTGATTGTAAAATTTATTTTCTGAAAGATCAACAGATTCCAAGACTTTCATGTCACCAATGTCATTTGGAATCTTACCAGTTAGGTTATTATTAGAAAAATTAAATGATCTTAATCCTGCAAGACCTGTTAAACTTAAAGGAATATCCCCAGAAAGTTTATTGCTAGACATATCCATACTTGTAAACAATGCCAAAATGGTTTTATACTGGTACTGATTGCCTTTATTCGTCAATATGGCCCTCTCTCTCAAAACTCCAAAAATGTAGGAATAATTTAACTCATCATCATCTCCCACTTCCTTTTTTCCTTTGACCATTGCACTGAAATTGCTAATACACCTTGGTATGATTCCAACAAATGTATTGTTTGCAAGGTCTAAAATCTGAAGACCTTTGAGTCGACAAAGTTCTTGAGGCAATTCACCATTGAATTTATTGGACTGAAGGATAAATACTATCAAGGTTAAAAACCTCATTCCCAACCAAGAAGGTAATCCCCCAACAAACTCATTCTCGGCTAAATCTATTTTATGCAGTTTCGTACAATTTTCCAAGGATGAAGGAAATGGACCATTAAGTCTGTTTATTCGTAAGTCCAGGGATAACAAACTATTCAAAACCTCCATGGATCTTTATATGCCTCCAATCAAATTATTCTCTCACAAGATTAATACTTTCAACTTTGACTAATTCATCCAACAATTAGGAATTTCTTCTGATGAATTATTTTTGTCGAGGTTTAGGATCTCCAAATTGTAAGATACATTCTTTGCTTCACACAAGTAGTTGGATAAACCTTTTGAAAACAAATTGTTCGAGAGATCTAGCTCAGTTATACTCGTTGAAATACGTGGTAGTGATCCTCTAATATTGTTGGAACCTAAGTACATTAACCAAGGACCTCCCAATCCAACTAACCATGAAGCTGTTGAAATGATTAGAACCTCACCAATAAATTGATTGTGAAAAAGATGGAGAAAAACAATTTGAGAAGATAAGTTCCAAAACCAAGTTGGAACTTCACCTTGAAATCCACCATCTGATATGTCAACATTCATTATCATCTCCTGAGTTCGGAGCCACATTGGAAACAAATGACCTATATTCCAGCCGCCGATTGCAAAGTCTATGGCTTGAAAAGGTGGAATCCAATTCCGACTCACTTTTAAAGTCAGATTATTTCTAGATGCAGATAAGAGTTGTAATTGTGTTAATTTAGAGAAATGACTTTCTGTTACAACACCTTCCAACTTATTGTTAGAAATGAAAAAGTATTCTAGCATTGGAAGTTGGCCAAGACTTTTTGGAAGAGTTCCAGTAAGTTTATTACCATCTAGTCTCAATTCCATCAAAGAAGAAGTATTTCCCAATCCCCTTGAAAAGAAATTACTCCTACCTTTGAATAGTTCAGATACTTGTCCCTGTCCCTCAAATTGATTTTTTTGAGAGAGAAAGAAATTCTAATTTCCCTAAAATTCAATTACATTTGGTAACTTCCCAGAGAGCATATTACCATAAAGGTAAATATTAGTTATTGAGCTCAAATTTGAAATCAGACTTGAAACTACTCCCTCAAGATGTGTCACGATCTAGACCATCGTGATTGGCATCGACACTAACCCTCCGGTGGGTGAACCATTACTACAACCCAACTAACCATAAATCTTCGGTCGTGAAATCGGAATCGGGCTCAATATCACCTAAGAAAATGTGAAACAAAATAACTGTCAATTAATATTCATATTAAAATAAATGAATCACAAAAAACTATCTTTTCGAATATATATACCTAGCAAATAGTGTCGTGCACCTTGTTTCTCAGTGTGTGTGATCTTGTTGGTCATGATTTCAAGTCCCTTATATACTTGCATTTTGTCCGAGTTGATTATTTCTCCTCAAAAATGGGTGGCAAGGTCAACAGAGAGAGAAGATTTTCCCGTTCCTGTTGCTCCCATTATGAACACCACTTTCTTCTTGTTGAACTTGTTGTTGTTAATGAAAGTATTCATTTTAGCTACACATAAAACAAAATCGTGATAATAATTAGTTTAAAATACTAAATAATCTCATGAAAACCACTCATGCATGCACTCACACATTAAAAAATCTTGTAAATATAAAGTTAATAAGTAGAAACCTTGCTTGAGATGTAATAAACTATGTAAAAGAATATATTTTTCTTGACGGTGGTTATGAAAGAGATTGCATTGAGAATTTATAGTAAAATGTATTTGTGGACTTATTAATTGGCATACCATATTCAGAAATACTGATAACTTTTAGGATAAGATCAATGACTTTTGAAAAATTTATAGATATGCCAACTTGAATTTTGGTAAGGACAATTAAATAATTTTAGGATAAAGTTATTAGTTTAAAGATAGAGATAATGATAGTTTATGCACACTCAATAATAATATTGTGACAATCTTTTTTGAGAAATCTTTTCACAATATCCAGGCATGGTTGCAAAACAGTATTCCTCCATGCTTCGTCAACAACTTCTTTTCTATCTTCTTTGAAAACGTCATTAGCTATAATACGACGCACCAACCACATTTTCTCATTTATTCATCGTTGAATCTTGTCAAGTTGGTGAAAAATTAATATACGAGTATTACGCTTGATATTTGAAATTGAAGCTTGAAGAATCATCTTCTTTGATTCATCATCTTCGTCTATATTTTTCTTTTCCTTTAACTATCTGTCACGACCTAGACCATTGTGATTGACACCCACACTAACCTTCCGGTGGGAGAACCATTACTACATCCCAAACTAACAACTCAACTAAAACTAAGGCATTTAAAGATAGAGAAGCACATTTAAATGTTAAAGGAAAACTAGGGAGTTCCCATAAACTCCAAAAGTCTAACCAAACAAATGTGGAAATAATACCTAGAACCTGAAAGTCAATGTACCAAAATATCTAAAGTTCAACAAGTCTAAGAAAATGGTACCACTCGATTAAACATAAGAAATCCTAAGTACTAGTCTAAGTCCGAAATGTGGACGTAAACGAAAAGAGAACTCATGGCAGCCCGAAAGAATTGGCTCACCCTTGAATTCGATGATGATCACTGATCTTTTAAATGAGGTCTGTCAATAGCTGCCCGAAGATGCCCTGTATTCAACAAAGAAAGAGCAAGTGCAGTATCAATACACAACCACAGTGTACTGGTAGGATCATACGGCTATCCCACTAAGTGCAACATACATAAGCCATTACAACATAATAAACATGCATACACTGAACATATACAATATCAATTATCACTTACGAACCACACACATTTTCACAATTCTCAAGATATACAGTTATGTCAAGTCAATGGTCCTCTCATGGAACCCACACCCAAACTGTTAGTGTACCGGTACGTGGTACCCGTTCCAAGTTAGTGTGTCAGATCGTGACACCGGTTCCAATGCTTATGCCGAAACGTGGCAACCGATCCCAGTTAGTGTGTCAGAACGTAACACCTGATCCATTCAATAAGTCACAATCACAATCACAATGTACATTCTCATAATCATACAATCAAGTCATAATTCATGGCATTCAATTATCCGTCTATCTTCATTTACGATTAGTGTGATCAATAATGCAACATTCGCATACATACATGTATTATAATGAAGCAAGAACAAACATACATCACACAACATGAAATCACAACCATCACCTACCTCGAAACAAACTTGAATCCCTCAAGAAACTTGATTCTCCCCTTTTGAATTCGTTCCTCTTGTTCTTGGTCTACAAACAATCACAATAATGCGAGGATCAATAAACAACACCTATTTACCCGGATTATAACAATAATATCAATCCTAGGTCAATCCCTTGATCCCCATACCAAGATTAGGACTTTTTCCACCATAATTTTCAGATCAAAACCCTCCCCCCATCGATAATTACCCACTAGTGTACATTCTACGGATCGAAAAATGGATTCAGGGAGTTAAACACTTACCTTTAGCCTCAAGAATGGTGAAAAACAGTCAAGAAAACACCTGGGGTCATTCCATAGCTCTCAAAGTCAAAAAGTGCACAATAAAACTTTTTTGGGGTTTATTTCCGACGTAAGTTGCGACTGTTCCGCTATGGTGGCACTCACCTCGCTACAGCGGCCCCGCCCCGGCGGGAAAATCCCGCCTCAGCGGCTTGCACGGAAACAGTGAGCAATTTTAATAAATCCAAAACCCCATTTCATAACACACCTTCAACCAATGACATTCAGAAACTACCCGTTCACACTAAGATCAATTTTGGGAGTTCCACTCGCTTGAATTCAATTCCATAAATTCGTATGGGTTCCTTAACGTCTTAGTTATCTATTCAAATTATCAGAATCATAATTAGATCACCCAATTGTTACCAAATTTCCCTCGACCTTACTGACTTCGATTTTGTCCAAATCTGGACTAGGTTGGGAAATTCCAAGTTACTACGAAAAAGTTTTCCGGCCAAAAAATTGTTCCCCATTGGCTTTTCTATAATGACAAAAACCGGTTGTTACAAGACGATTTTCACTAAGGTAAAGTGATTCTAGATCTTTGCATCAATATAGCCAATTTGGTATGGTGGAGTTAAGGTTATTATCAGAAAGATCGAGATACTTAAGTGTTGTTATGTTTCCACTCTTATTTGGTATTGCACCTTTAATACAACTAGAACGGAGGTTAAGATGTTCTAGATTACTTAAATCAAACAACCATTCGGGTAAAAGACAATTGAAAGAGTTTTCAAAAGCCTTGAACGTTGTGAGAGAAGTCAAGTTAACTTGATAGTCAGGAAACGGACCAGTAAAATTATAATCACTCAAATTTAGAGAAACAAGATTGCCAAGGTTGAAAACCCACTTGGGAATCGGTGAATCAAACTTGGTCCTAGAAAGATAGAGGGTTTCAAGTGAAGCAAAATTGTGATGAAGTAGATTTGTTATATTATAAATACTACAATTGGATAAACTTAGATCAACCAAAGAAGGAAGCATGATACATTTCCAGGTTCTCAAGACTCAAAAGAGTTCGCAACCACTCTAGGTTATCAATCCTTAGATAACTTATATGTAGTTCAATTACACGACGAGTTAGATTGTTGCACACAACTCCTTCCCGTTCACAACAATATTTTTCGACAACCCAAGAAGAGGGAATATCTGAGGGGTCATCTACTTTTTTCTTCAAGCTCTCCAATGCTCATTGCTCATTTTCTCTACAAATCCCAACACAAATGACAAACTTGGTATTTATAAACAAGAGAACCCATAGTGTTATTGCTAACAACTTCATGGTGTGTAATATTTTGGACTAGTATTATTTTTGTATTGAGAAAAGTGTTCCTATGTTAAGAAGAGCATATTTAGCTTTTCAGAAGATTTTTCAGTCTGAAGATCAATTATCCCTTAAAGTTGGCCTTTTTAGTACTAACTCAATCCAATGAGTATTGTTATATGAGCATTAATACATATATTTTGGGAATATTATTGAGCACAAATTTGATAAGAGTTATGACAATTCAAACCCCATAACCAATGGCACTGGCGCAAATAAGATCGTACATTAATTCGGGTGACTCCTCACCAGCCTCAAGATGTCTTTTAGATGGATCCAGAAATTAAGTTGCGTCATATACCCCAACAAGGTATAAAGAGGTTCTGGCAACGTGATTAAGACATTGTATCATCACGAGACTTAGAGAAACTCTCCTAGAAAGTACATTTTTGTCTGGGTGGAAGCTGGCGGGCAGGGCTTGCTTAACCGGATACACGGAATTGGGATCTCTGTTGAATGCAAATCTTTCTATCGGGAAAGCCTCGCTTATTCAAAGGGCTTCTTATTTAGAACCAGTATTTTATTTCAGTATTTTACTATCATTATATACCTATTTTAAATCTTTTAACGATTTCGTTTCATATTTCATGCTTTACTTCAGTTGAATTATATTAGTGTGTCATTCTTCTTAGTTAATTTAGTTGGATACACGGTATCTTTTGCTCAACCAAGATATATCCACACTTCTTGAACTTGTTGGATACATTGATTATTGGCGAGCCTATTTCATTCAGTGTATTTTCAGATTTTTTAATTCGACTATATGCATCATGTATATATCACTGTATCACTTATATTATTTTATGAGATACATGTCACACCCCGAGGCTACCCCCTTGGCATAACACGGGACCTAGGATCACGAGTTACTCCAAGCTAACCCTGTGACTTGCATATATAAAGCATACTGAGAATAACTAAATAAGACATGTACTATGCAGAAGCTAAAACGATGGATAACTGAAAGTGGGGCAAAACCAAACTAGTATGAATATATAAAATATAATGAAAGTCTAGTGATGAGTGAAGCACCACTTAAAAACTCAAGCTGCATCTACTACTATGTCCGAAAATCCTCTAACTGAGTTGAGTTGCTGGGACATGCTCCCAGCTAACTCTAACAAAAAATGAAAACTGAAAGTAAAGACTAAAATGAAGGCATGTCTATCATCCTTGAAATATGAGGACTCACCACTGAAGCTACTGAATGCTGACCGAGAATTGATCTATGCGTGATTTGGATGTTGAGTACCTGAACCTGCATCATGAAATGATGTAGCACATAGTATGCGTCAGTACTTGGAATGTACTGAGCATGCATGATACATATACTAAGCTTAATAAAGTATATAGGCAGAACAATACATAACTGAGCAATGATATAATCTAAACAAAGATATAGATATGTACTAAAGTATAACTGAAAAACTAAAACTAAATGCAATGACCAAGTACTAATCATGAAGGTAACATGCTGAATTATATACTGAAGCACTTATTGAAAACCTGGTCAATGCACTAAGAGTCTGACTGTGGAGGCCACTATTAATCGACATAAACCACGTGAGCTAAACGTGGAGTCTGATGTATACGCCCCATCGAGCGGACCCAATATACCTTGTCATGGGTATAAAGGCATGACTGTGGTGTGATCACTAAATATGATGCCCAATAGAGGGGACTTAAAATCCTATGAGGGCACGCAATTTTGGGACCAAGAGGGTACGTTGAATCCTAGTCCAACTCGGTGCTAAGTCTACTCCCAACTGAACGGATATGAAGCTAAAATGCACTAACTATTGAATAGCTCAAAATATTGACATGCTAACTAAGAATGCAACCTTTATATACTGTGAATGTGACATTCGAAATCTGGAGCATGATTTTCTGTTTAACTGACCTAGCAAGTATAATTTATGAAATAAGAGAATTTACATAAACTAGGGATCTGAGTTTTATATAAGGATTTATGCAATGTTTCCAATAAAACCTGTTATTTAGACTAGAGCTTCTATAGCAGCTGAAATCACAACAAATTCCCAAGATTTTACAAACCCTAAGTCTGAACAAGCTATGTAGAATCAAGGAGCTGACTGAATTCTATGGACCTAGTGGATGAAAGGAACCCACTAGTAAAATCCCACATACCTGGTGATGAAATCTACGGAGAAATTCTTTGGATTTTGGGGCTGAAACTTGAAGAACACTGCTGCTTGTTCTTGAAAGAAATTGACGCCTCTTTCTCTTATTTTCGTTCTAATTTGGATGATTCTTGGAGAATGAGGGTTCTAGGTATGTCTGACTAGGTTATTAGGCTTAGATGAGTAAAACAACATAGTTTAGGCATCAAACGTTGTAGTTTAATTCCCCCAACGCATAGGGAAAATACTAAAACGACCCTGACTTAAAAGCTGATGAAGGCCATCCATGGTGGAACTAACGGACCGTTGTTTGGACAATCGGTCGTCATTCATGCTTTGCCCGACAAGGCTTCATTAAAATGAGCATAACTTTTTACTCCTAGATTGGATTTTAGCAAATTTGGTGCCATTGGAAAGAGGATTCAATTATCTTTAATCTGATAGGTCATGGGCCATCTAATTCATTTTGGTCAAAAATATATGATCGTTTGAAATTGACCTAAAAGCCATTTTCCTCTAAATAGCTACTGACCCTCACCTACGGCCACACCTATGGTCCGTAGGTCCAGCCACGGACCTTACT
The DNA here is from genome assembly GCA_036250385.1 of Solanum microdontum. NCBI lineage: Eukaryota > Viridiplantae > Streptophyta > Magnoliopsida > Solanales > Solanaceae > Solanum > Solanum microdontum. The sequence goes on from JAJONQ010057307.1 coordinate 9,552, forward strand.
TGTCGGCCGTGGTTGGGATAAGAGATTCCTAAATCATGGACCCCAATGACGGGACCCCACTTATGGTCTATGGGTCCATCGACAGGCCGTCGTTGTGAGCCGTCATACACTACTAGGACTTTACATTGTTGGAAAACTTAACTTACCAACCACGAGACTCACCTACAGACCGTCGTCCCACCTACGACCCGTGGGTGGTGTCGTCAGTGTTGGCACCATACTTCCTAAAGACCTAAAATTTCATTAGTTCTTGTCGGGTAACAAAAGTGTTACAGTGAGGTGGAAGGGATTGATAGTTAAATTCTGAGATTATTAGGAGTGTAATATGAATTTGTGCTCTGTTTTGAGTGAAATGAAGTTTGGTTGAAAATCCTGTGAAGACAGGTCATAGTTTTCTCCTCCTTGAGCAAGGGGGTTTTCACGTAAAATCTCTGTGTTTTGATTTACTTTGTGTTATTTTTATCTATGGTTATTCTGTCAAGGGACTTGGTTCATTGATTGTTAGTGGATGCATACATTTTGCCAATTGGTATTAGAGCTTAGACTCTCTATATAGTTAACACCAAGAGAAATCCTATGAAAAATGGCTGCTCCACTAAATCTGGAAGAGGATGAATCATTAACCAGGCAACTTTTTTCAATGGTAAATTTTATAGATTGTGGAAGATTCACATGTATGATTGTCTAATGGCTAAAAACAATGAGCTATGAGATATTATTTTTTATGGTCCTCACATTCCTATTACAGTAGTTGTTCCTAAAACCTGACAATGGTAAAATGAGGGTGAGAAAAAGAAGATCGAGAAGAATTACAAGGCTAAGAAGATGTTGGTACGTGGTATTGGGAATGAAGATTAAAATCGAGTCTCATCTGGTGAATCAACCAAGGAAATTTGAGATTGTTTGAAAGAGGCTCATGAGGGAACCAATTAAGTGAAGAAATCTAACATAGACTTGCTTATCACTCGGTATAAGAACTTCACTGTGAAGGAGAGTGAATCTATTCAAGAAATATACACCAGGTTCACTGAGATTACAAACGAGCTTGAATTCTTGGAAGAACCTAGTGCAACAAGTAAACAAGTCAGGAAGATTCTAAAATTCTTCCTAATTCTTGGATGAGTAAAGCTGATGCTATTTTTGAGGCAAAGGATCTTAAAGAACTGATGATGTATGTATTGAGTGGAAATCCTTAACTCTATGAGATGCACATAAATCAAGACCCTTCAAAGAAAGAAGCTAGAAGAAGCAAATATCTAGCTCTTAATGTGTCTCAAAAACAATATCTTGAACTAGAAGAGGAGGCGACATCCAGTGAAGCTTCAAATGTAAATGACCTATGTCACAAGTGTGGTGAAATCAGGTCACTTCATTAGAAACTGCCATATGCTAAAGGGAAGGAACAAAGTATATGTCATGTTTAGAAAAGACAAGGACAAAAGAAGGAATCAAACCACCAAAAAGTCTAGCAAAAGAGCATTTACTGATCGCATGGTGAAAAAAACCAAGCCTATCTGGGAAACTATCTCAAGTGACTAGAAGAGTCAAAACATTCTGAAGATGTTTCCGTGATCGCAATCGAAGAGGATGAAAAAATCCTCAATTCTTTGTCCATTTGATGGCATAGTGGTTATGATGATTGTGAAAAGGTAACTAAAGGGATACACAAATGGTTGTTTTAGATACCAAAGATCTAGAACATGAAACCAATTTTAAAAATGAGTCAAATATTGCTAAAGGGCAGTTATCAATGGTTGAAAAAGGAGATGTTGTGCTGGAAAGAGACCTAGTCTGTGTGAAAGAAGAATTGAACAAATCCCTCATATGGACCATTCCCTCTGTATTGCTTGCAAGTTTAACCTGTCAAGGATACAAAAGTAGAAGAATGCAAGGAAATACCCTTCTTAAAAAGGACTGTTCAGTTTAGAAGAGGCATGAAGAAAGTTTTTTTTCAATTATTTGAAACTGAAGAATAGGCAAAAGAGCAAACCTAGTCATGCTTCTGGTTCAATGTTGAAGAAAATCACTCATCCTTACTAGGCACAAAATTTTCTTACAACTCCTTTGTTTGCTTATTGAGAAGCCCGTTTCAAATGGATTCCCAAGGCTAACAAGTGACATGTCTTGTAGGTTAGAGGAGATAGGATCTTTTCTTGGGATTTTCTTGCCTATGTTCTTTCCCCCCAAAGATTAGTTAATTTTTGTTGAATCAACATGTTTAGGATGTTGTGAAAGTAGACTAGAAGTAAAAACATGATTGCAATGTTCATGAAAATTGACATCCCTCCAAATTTTGTGCTTTTTTTCTATATCTGTGTTATTAATAAGAAAAATTTGTAGGATCTTTGTATGACATGATATGAACTGATTGGAAAACATGATTAATCTGAAGCATGAAACAAATACATTGAAAATTGATAATGAAATGATGTGTCATATGTGTGTGAGGTAATTGTTCATTTATATACAGTATGTGCCAATCTGGAACTGGTTATGCTAGTCTTGCTAGGATGACTAAACTGTTAATTAGAAAAGGATCGTAGGCCATTATTAAAGTTAGATTGACTAAGCCTAAAAACATCAGCCAAATGAAAATGCTTCCTTCGATCCAAATTGTTGAGCCTAAATTAGATCATCTTTCTATTTACCCAATTCATCTCCCCCCCTATGCGAATGTTACCTTTGTTTTGACTCTGGTCCCTCCTTTGACATCGTGCACATCAACTCAGGCTAAAAACCTAAGTTGAAGGTTTCTACAATAGAGGAAAATAAGAAAAAATGGGTATGAAAAGAGCTGCATAGTGAGAAAGAGAAAAAAAAGGTTGTGTGGAAAGAAAATAAAAAAAAGATAAAGGCATGAAAACCAAAAGAGAATATTGAAACGAAAAGGAAAAACAAGTCAACGCCACACCCAAGCTTTAATGAATAATGAGCGTTTGATATAAAAAAACAACGTAATAAATAACTCTGATCAAATTTCTATGTCAAGCTCCTCACATTATCTTAAGGGAACAAAGAAGTAGTAGCTTCATGTAAATAATTTAGATTTTCAGGAAATTTTCAAGTGAACTATTTTTTTTAAAAAAATCTTTCAATTACTTATTTTATGATATATGTTAAACTATATTGAACATTTCTGTTACATCAAAAAAAATATATTGTCTATACTTTTTTTAAAACCCAAGGTTTATCTAGCAAAAGTAGCATTTTAAAGATAATGTTCTTTTAGCAAATATTTACAAGGAATACAACAAAAACAACTCCGCGACATCGATACATAAATCATAGCTATTTATGTTCCTTCAATTCATTAGTTCAACAACCATAATAATATATACATTGTAATTCCACAAATAGAGTTTGGAAAGGGTAATATAATATACACGAACCTTTCTTTCATTTTGCGAAGAAAGATTGTTTCAAATGACCCACGACTCAAAAGAGAAGTTATTAGGAAAAATGAATTTCCATAAGAAAAAAAAATGACGGTAAAATATTAAGATACAAAGCAAATGAATCAAAAAATAGTAAAAATTATATGCGGTTACTAAAACTTCTAACAATAAGGGGAATAAGATATGAGGCTAGCCCCGGACCTCTCAAGAGAAGCTTTAGCCCTTGAACCTAAAAACGACTATTATGAGTTGTCTCAGTTGTGACCGACTTTATTTTATTAGTTGTATGATTAGTGGCTTAGCTGTCTAAAAGCAACGGTAAATAAAATCCTTTATTTTTTAAAAAATAAACTACTAATCCGACTTAGGTACTCTTTTAAGTCCGTGTAAGGTGGAGGGAATGAAGGGACCTGCAGGAGGCTGAAAAGCCGTAGTACTCTAGCAATTTCTTCGCTGCCTTTTTTTCATAAGGTCTGAAGGAAAGCGATTGCTAAGGCTTGTAGCTTGCTTCTATCCTTAGTCAATTTTGGACTGAAGTTGTTCTGACTTTCATTCTTTCCAACTCAATTTCCTCCATACAATTATGAATCACTAATGAAAATCATAATTCTTGGCAATAGAGATTTCAAGAAACTACTTGAAGAATCTCAAGAAAGGTTTTCTTGATTGTTCTCCTTCAAGCTAGGGTTTCAAGGCTTCTAATGAAGTTCTTTTTCAAGATTATTCAAGAACCTTGTTCTTTCAAGTATGTATGGCTATCATAATGTTGGACTAGTTCGTCCTCATGCCCTACATCTACTTTCAAATAAGTAAAAGAGTAATCTAGAATTCTATTTCTAGATTTGAGTATAACATAAGAAGGGCAATGATCAATACCAATGTGAATCCATATGTGAGAAATACCTTTCTCAATCATGATCATATTCGTATGTGAGAAACCTTTCACAACAATATTGATAATTTCATCTAAAGCACCCTATCATCATAATCATCATTTTCATAATACATGCATAATCTTTAAAAATATTAGAGTTCATGGGTTCATGAGTTCCTCATAAGTTCATAATTGAAAGTCATGGATCATGCTTGGGTTCAAATAAATTCAACTAGATATCATAAAATTTACATTAAATCATGTAATAAAAGACTTAATCAATAATAAAATCACAATTAAATGAAACCCGTGTAGAACTAAGAAGAATCCTAATTTGATCAATTGAAATTGAAAATCTTTAGGACCCCATGGAGGAATGAACTTCATGGGTGAATACCCACATACCTTGCTACTCAAAGCCCAAGATGAATAGTTAATTAAGACCTTAGAGTGAACCCTAGCTTCTTCTTCTTTCTTATGTTCAAAGGGAATTTGGGAAAATAAATTTGGTTGGGTTTTGGGGAAATCTAGAAGAATTGATTTTAAGTGGGTAGATAGAGCACTTAAAGCTTTATATATGGCTTAGGATAGAGGAAAAAAGACATATTATATGCTTAAAACATTTAGAAAAAGACCCAAAACCCTTACGAAATAACTGTCGGAACTGGTCTACGGATGTGATCTACGGGCCGTAGAACTTTTTACGGACCGTAGAACTTTTTACGTATTGTTACGGTCCATACAGATCAACAATAGACCAAGTACTCGGACCTTAAAAGTACCCAAATTCTTACAGAATCTGGGAGATTCTCTAACCGACAACCATCACTATGAGCAACGTGATGATACATCATCTCGCCAACGCTGCCATAACTGTCATATACCTTTCTGGACAAAGAACACCTAAACTAAGTGGATCCACTCGGCTATGCTTAAAATCAATAAGGAATCATCTAAAACGTATGGCCCTTTACCCATGTTGGCATACATGGTTTATGAGGATTTTGTGTTGTTTGAACTCATCCCCATATCGATGCTGAATACTACTCCCAATAATATATATACTCTTCCTCAAATGTATAAAACATAACTCTTTCTCAATTTCTAGGTAATTACTAAAAAGATCGTCTTAAAAGAGGTTGTACTCTCAAAACATCTCTGAACTCATAACTCATTTAGAAATCGATGTTTCTCTCTTTGAAAATGTAAAAGTGATACATTTGGGAATACTTAGTTCCATTATACTTATTTTTCAAATTTGACACACAACTATCCTCATTCTTATACTCATTTACTAAAGACTTAGCTCAAATCTTTAGTAAATTGCAAAAGGATTCTCAAATTTGACTCAAAATGAACTCTTGAACTTTCCTCTTAAATTTACATTAATTTGAAATGTAAATTAAGATATGTGATTGGGATATGTAGGATCTCTCAAGGATTAATGAAGACTTTAAGAGTGAATATCAAGAAGAGACGTAGCTATGATTCAAGGGAACATACAGAAAAAAGGACGGAAGAATAAGGGACCTGGCGCACTGAGTGGCGCAGGGCGCCATCTCCTAAACTACTGGCAGAAGTTTGGGGTGGTGCACTGGGCCAAGCCCCAAACTACTGACCGGTAGTCCGGGAGGCTTAGTGGTGCGCCGCCCCACACCCATGCCCAGAAATCTGATGAATTTTCTTGCTCTATATGTTCTAAAAGATATGATCATTTGAAGTTTACCCAAAACCAAAAAACTGATTAAATGGTCTACAGGATCTATGCTTGATTGAGACCATTATTATCAAAAAAGGAAAAAATTAATTTAAACTAAGTTATAGGAATTTAAACAACGAAATGAGCTTAAACAAGTCATAAGATTATATAAAAGTTCACACATTGGGGACGATGATTAGAGATGTGTGAGGATGAGTAGTGGTTATACAATCAACATTATCATAGTAATGTTGATAAACACAAGTATGTTATGAGGATTTCATTTGTTCAACCACAATTCATTCTCATACATCTTTGATTGTTATCTTCAATTTATGTGCACTCTTATATGATTATATGACATTTTAAAACCCATTTAATTGTGTAAATTTCAATAATTTATTTTTTAATTAATTAACCATTCTCTTTTTAACGTTCTTCTAGTTACAATATATACATGTGTATTATAATCTAGTAAGTTTATTATTGATGAAGGTCTTAGTATAGGCTAGACTATGCTTAGTTTGGTATAGCCTAAGCATAGTCTAGCCTATACTAAGACCTTCATCCATAATAAACTTACTAGGTCCGGTTACATATGTATAGACCATAACAAGTAGAATTTTAAAAAGAGAAAAATTAATAAAAAAGTAAATTATTGAAATTTATACAATTAAGTGAGTCTAAACAAGTCATATAATCATATAAGAGTGCACATAAATTGAAGATAACAATCAAAGATGTAAGAGGATGAGTTGTGGTTGAACAAATGAAATTCTCACAAAACATATTTTTACTTTAGTAAACATTATTTTGAGGATTTTAATTGTATAACCACTATCTATCCTCACACATCTTTGATCGTCGTTCCAAATTTACGTGGACTCTTATATGATCATATGATTTGTTTAAATTCATTTAGCTGTGTAAGATTTCAATAATTTTTTTAAAAAGTTAATTATTTCATTTATTTATTTTTTGATAATATGCTAGTAAGGCTATAAACTCATACAATATAATATTGATAAAGCGTGTAATTTAAAATTTATAGTGAATTCAGTTGAGAGTCCTCAGTATACTCTAATTTATGTAGTTATTTACTTTTTTATTATATACTAATTTTTTTTATCATTGCACCAACCCGTATATAGCTTACAAATGATAAACTGTCAATCTATATGATCCATCATCTATTAGCCACATGACAAATAATTGATTATATTTATTGATGTACAATACTAACAAAATTTAACTATCCTCTTTTTACAACGGTAGTAAAGTACTACTCAAATTACACTCAATCGTAATATCTGACTTTTTTTTATAAAAAAGAAGGCAATCTTTGTTTTAACTCCCTCATTTATTGACTTCATTTTTTATTCAATTTAAAATAACTACAATGTCTCAAGCACCTCAAATATCCAATGAAAAAAATTATTGTTCCATCTAAGTAAACGAGGAATGGGTTGCCTTCCATTTTTTGTGTCTTTCCATCTAAATAAATAAGGAATGTGCAAAGGAGAACATAAAGACTTTCCGAAATTCTTTTTTTATATAAAAAAGAAGGTAATCTTTGTTTTAAGTCCATCATTTTATTGACTTCACTTTTTATTCAATTTAAATAACTATAGTATCTCAAGCATCTCAAACATTCAATGCACAAAAGTTATTGCTCCATCTAAGTAAATGAGGAATGTGTTGCCTTCCGTTATGTGTCTTCCGTTTTGTTGTCGTTCTATCTAAGCAAATGAGGATTGTGCAAAGGATAATCTAAAGACTTTTCGGCATACTTTTCAAGATGAGGAAAGGTCTCATATATCCAACCCTGCAGTCAAACATATATATATTTATTTATAGAACCCTAGGCCCCCCTACGTGGCGTCACCACAAATCAGGATTCCCTTTTAATTTATTTATTTCCAAAATTAGCCTTCCCTTTCATAAAAAGTTGTGATTTTTATGAAAAGTTGCGAATTTTATGAAAAGTTGTGGCTTATATGAAGAGTTGCGACTTTTATGAAAAGTTGTGACTTTTATGAAAAATTGCGACTTTTATGAAAGGTTGTGACTTTTCCAAAGAGTTGTGACCTTTCCGATAAGGCACATTAAGTATTTATTCACACTACCCTTTGTTGTCTATAAATGGATGGATTTCCTATCATTTTAAAACAACGAAAATTCTGAACTTCATCTGGACAATGAAATATTCGTGTACTTTGCTCCTGTTGAGTGGCTCACCGACACCATTGTTTTTGTATGAATACACTGGTGAATAAATTTTTTTCTATCCTGAGAGGATCTATCACTTTAAACGTCGGGTACTAGAGAGCAATAATTTCCTTAAGGGAACAATGTGCGTTCAGTGGACTCGATTTATTCGTTTATGTTTCATTCTATTGTTACAGATCCTGGTATATTTTTTCGGTCATTAATTTATGTTTAGGTTCTTAATTTCTATTTTTGAGTACATGTTTTAAACTTTGTTGTTTATATTTATGCATTTTATCAATATGTTGAAGTAAAGATATGTTAATCAAGAAGGGACTTTTGAGTGTTCAGAAGTTATGGTGGTTCCACATTACCATGGAGTTTTAGTTATCCAACTTTACATCTTATCGAGGCATTCAATCGATTAGTGACATCCAAAAAATAAAGGAATATAGTGGGATGGTAAGTATTGTACTCAACCTGAATCAAAAGTTTGGGGTTCAAACGTTGGATTAGAGTCAATGAATTACCCCTCAAAGTAGGATGAATCCATAATAATTAAATATTAAAGAAATAATTATCTCCTTATAAAAATAGATTAAAAGTCGCAAAAAAATAATGTTCTAACCATATTGATCGAAACATAAACAACAAAATATGCCTTTTGTCTATCAAAGTAGTGTCATCGACTACGAATGATTTTTAATGAGGGGCTTGCCAAGAAATCATTTCATCCAAATTATTTGAGCGACATACGTTATTTCATTGAACACCAAGAGATGTCATTTTGAATTTTAATTAACTTATCAAGTACACAATTAATTATATAAGTTGTATAATATTTAGATTTTGTATGTAGAGGCCTTGAATAGGAGAAAAACTCTTGCAATAAATGAATAAAATATTTGTACCACTTCTTTAAAATACAAATATAGACAATGAAACAATTACACATCTTTTCTAAAGACTTTGGTGATGAATAAAATTTCAAATATATTTTCAACAATATCCTGCTTCTTCATCCTTAAAAACAAAATCAATTTTGAACCCATCTTTGCTTTAATACATGGGCTCCAACTTTCAACCCCAACAATTTTTAATGTTGGGGCTCCACTTTTAACTCATGCATCTCACTTTTAACGCATGAGCTCCACTTTTAACTCATGCATCTTAATTTTAACGCATGAGCTCCACTTTTAACTCATGCATCTTAATTTTAACGCATGAGCTCCACTTTTAACTCATGCATCTTACTTTTAACGCATGAGCTCCACTTTCAACCCTGCTTATAACTTTTAACACAGGGCTCCAA
>JAJONQ010057308.1:0-19348 GCA_036250385.1 Solanum microdontum
CTAAAACATAAATCGCAATCAGTAACAAGTCGCAATTACAAGACAAAATTATGAAAAGTCAAAAACCCTAATTTATCGACAAACCCTAACAAATTTTACATCAACAAAATCAACAATAAGGTCAATACTAACCAAGCCCTAGATAATTTCTGATGAAAAATTCAGTTCTAATGTTAGACAACACGAAAAAAGGACTAACCTTCAAGAACTACTAATTTCAGTTCAGTTCAGGAATAGTTGCTGCTACGATTTCAACAAACGCTATCAACACGATTTCAAACATGATTTCAACTATCTTTGAGTTCTTCTTTGAAACACGAATTCAAACTATGTTTGAGTTCTTCTTTGGCCTAAGTGAAAGAGAGTTCTGGGAACGAAATGACTTTTCAAAGTGACAGTGAAGAGTGAAGTGACGATTCATTTCCCATTTTTTTGACATTTCAAATATGTTTATTTAATGAATTGATTTAATTATTTGGCAACGAAATGACTAATTTAATAAATTTAATGTATTAAAACGCGCGTGTGACACACTCAACTAACATAGACTGAGTATGGGAAAATATATATGTTTAAAATACAGTATTAATTAGTATAGGTATGTAATAGGTCTTAATGAAAGTTTAGTATCGCAACAGCAAATCCAACCATAGTTGGGGTATTTTTCAGACTCTTATCCCTTATTTTAATGATTGAGATAATTTCCATACATGAAACTTAATATCAAATTAAAATAAGTAATCATTTTAATGCTACTACTGTTCACAATTTATTGGACAAAAAGAAATATTTTGATGTAAAATTTACAACAGACTGAATCATGAGATAATCAAAATTTCTTTCTATTCCAACAATGTCTTCTGGAGCACAAGAGTCTTTAGAAGGTGTAGGCATATCATGAAGTACATTATAACAAAATTTATCTTGGTTTTCTTTTGTTCTGCCAACCTTTCCTCAAATTTTCTCTTGCTTGATTCAAACATCATCACCATGTTTTTGATGTCTTGTGTTTCTTTTTGCATTGGTCACACAACTACAGAGTTTTGTGTTATTCTATCAATTGGTCTCCTAATTATACTATAATTGCTTTGTTTATGTGGAGCAATATGAAAGAAGTTGCTTTTGATGGGGAGGAACTTGTACAATTTTTTTGATAATTCGTTTCTTATTTATAGGTGAAGTAATCTGATGTGTTCCTCTATCACTCTGTCTTTCCTTCTTAGACTAGTTTTTCTTGATCACTTCATTTTCATCACCAACATTGTCATCTGCATCATCATCAAGAATGAAGTCATCGTGGTCTTTGGAGTGCATTATCTTTCTTGAATATCTTATTTCTGTGCTTTCTCAAAGTGCACAAGATGTATCACATTTTTTTATTTTTCTGAAATATGAGGGTCTTATTTATAGTTGTAGGCTGAAAGAGTTGGTATAAGGAAAAATATTTTTGGCTAAATGTATTGAGTTAACATGTGACATAATAATATTGGCTCCTTCAATAGAATTCACGTGTCACGCCATTTCGCACGTGATATCAAAATAGTGACCTCGTCAATTGTAGCTCAATTAAATAGACAATCCAACGAAATTTGACCATTGATAAAATGGAAAACTACAGACAAATATTCTTGTTAGTAGATATAACAAGAATATTTTTATGTAGTTTTCCCTTTTATTAATAGTCAAATTTTGTTGGATTGTCTATTTAATTGAGCTATAATTGATGAGGTCACTTGTTTGACGTCACGTGTGAAATGGCGTGACACGCAAATTCTATTGAAGGAGCCAATATTATCATGTCACATTTTAATTCAATACAGTTGGCCAAAAATATTTGTCCTTATACCAACTCTTTCAGCCTACCACTATTAATAAGAACCTCATAATTCAGAAAAAAAAATTGTGATATATTCTATGCACTTTGAGAAAGCACAAAAATAACATATTCAAGAAGATAATGCACTGCAAAGACCTTGATGACTTGATTCATGATGATGATGCAGATGACAATGCTAGTGATGAAAATGAAGTGATCAAGTAAAACAAATTTGAGAAAGAAAGACAGAGTGATAGAGGAACACATCAGATTACTTCACCTACAAATAAGAAAGAAACAATAAACATTAAATTACGTATAAAGAAAACTGTACAAGTTGCTCCTCATCAAAAGCAACTTCTTTCAGATTGCTCACTACAAAAACAATGCAAATGTAGTATAATTAGTAGACCAATTGAGATAACAATAAAAAAAACTCTGTAGTTGTGAGACTAATTCAAAAATAAACACAAAACATCAAAAATATGGAGATGAAGTTTTAATTAAGAGAAAATTTGAGGAAAGATTGGCAGAACAAAGGATAGCCAAGAGAAAGACTGCAATGGTGGACTTTCATGATATGCCTAAACCCACAGAAGCATATCGTGCTCCTAGAAGACACTGCTTGAATAGAAAGAGATTTTGATTATCTCATGATTCAATATGTTGTAAATTTTACACCAAAATCTTTCTTGTTGTCTAGTAAATTGTGGACAGTTGTAGAATTCAAATTATTACTATTTTGAATTCGATTCTATGTTTCCTATATGGAAATTATGTCAATCATTAAAATAAAATAGTTGCAATTTACTAAATGAAACCGTATTCTTGCTTTAATATTCTGTTACATACACCTCTGAATTTCTTTATTGTCTTTTATCATCTTAATCGAACTCTTGATTTACTCATATTTTCCTTACACTAATATTTACAATCAAAATGGTATTTACATCTCGGGTGTCACCATATTCTAATCCTGAATAGACACAAATTACTTTACTTACTAGTCGTTTTAGGTATACTAGTAATTTTGAAGACATCACTACCAATTTCAGTTTTTTTTGTTCAATAGTGGAGCTAGGAGCTCCTTTTATTCAAAAAAATATGCCTGTATAAAATAGAACAACTGGCCCAAAACGAAAAACAAAATTCAGGAGAAAACCACAGCCAAGTCAAAAGAGTAAACTAGTGTGCCCTTATATCCAGACCCTAATTCTTAGGGTTTTCAAATTTAGTTCCCCCAATTCCTTCATATCTCCGTTGGGAGTTGTCTTCAACTCTACCTTCTTTTTCCTCTTGCTTTGGATCATCAATATCTTCCTTTGGGATGCCCTGCAATTCTTCTGTGTAATAATTTTTAATGATGGAAAACAACTAGAACATTATTGGTAAGAAAATAAACACTTGGGTTGGTTATTGACCCAAAACTAAAATCAAATTAGTCACTTTTTAAATTATTTAAAACAAACAAAATAAGAGATAATGTATATTTATCAATTTGGTTGTTATTGATTTTGATTCAATTTAGTTCAATTATTAAACATACACAAAAATAAAATCTTAAGACAAGGTGGGGAAGGAGAACAGAAAAACCAACATGATCGGAACATTTTTTGTTCAGAACAGTTTTACTATGGGATTTCTTGCTTTCATAAATAAATATTTTGGGCCAGTACTTAAAAAAGGAGGGGTATAAATCATATATTTCTGAACCAACATTTCAAATTCTAAATATATTTTCAAAAAGTACTGTCAAACACGAATCGAATTTTAATAATTCCGAATAAAGTAATATTTATTTAATTTTTTATAGACATATGTCCACTTAGCTTCTTCTCATTTTGCCCTGTGGCGGTTTGTTGGTAAAGAGCTGCTCCATCAAATTAATTTTTCCTCTTAAGCTTTATATCTTTCTTACTGACTCGGAATGATGTCCTTTTGATACAAACAATGGTCGTGGTAAGTAATCCTTACTTCTTCATCAGAGGTCTGGAGTTTGAGTCCCTTGAGTATGAACTCGCCTTTGTTAAGAAGCCTTTTACCACCAAATGTGGGACATCGTAGTGCTAATAAGGATTTAATTGGCTCCAATGTAGGTACTATACACCATGTGAAAAAAATAAAAAATAAAAAATCCTTTTGTTGAATGTTTACCTGTACACACTTAAAGTTCAAAGACGTAGACATCACTTAAGGCCAAACTGTTGAACACATTTATGTTTCAGAGTAATTGTTTTGAAATTTCTAGTGTAGTTTGTCTAAGGTCCTCTTAAAGCACAATGGAGTCTAGCTTCAGTGACTAACAAGGTGCTTAATCAGGGGACCACAATATAGAATGTTCCTAGCTTGACATGTTTTGATTTTTGCCTCTTCAAAAGAATTACCAGGAAGATAAGGTAGTTCTTATTTTCATTACAAAAAACAAATGAGCATAGACACTTGTGAAGAATGTCATCAATTTTCTGTAGATAGAAACAGTGCAATTGTTTGACTTTGCTAAATGATACTGATATTATGCCAAAAGAAAATGTTGTGAATCAAGTCAACTTTGTATGGGCTTATGTGTTAGAAGTGTTTAATGGGGTTGATTTAGATGGGATTATTGGGCTGAGTAAAATATTAGAGAGTTTTATTTGGGATCCAAACCTAATTATCAATCAATTAAATAGAAATAGGGGGTTAGACAAAAGAGTTAGGCGTATAGTGAAGAAAATGTCTTTTACTCTCATCTTCTTTCTAGAGTGTTAACTTCTCATCCCTATTCTTATCTCTATCTTTAGTTACTTGTTATTTCAATACTTCTCTTTCTAATTCAACTGTTGTTATTATAATTTTTCTATCAATGATTATATAATTTTTGAGCGTTTTGTCGAGAATTCGGGTTTGTTTTAAAAAAAAGTGATAGAAGCAATCAACTTATAAAAGTATTAGTGTTACAGTAATATACTTGCTACAAATCTTGAGAATTAACCTGACCTGAATATCTATAGGTATGCATTTACAAGAAGGTTTAGGCATTTGCTGAAAGTCCACCATTAAAATCCGTCTCTTGGATTCCCTCTATTCTACTAACCTTCCCTTAAGTTTCCTCTTGCTTGATTCAAATTTCTTCTTCATATCATTGTCGCTCTGTGTTTCTTTTTCTAACACCCCGTATCTGAAATAGGGAAAAGGATCAAATTTTGGGAAATTGTAGGTGCTAGCCACGAGGGCCACCCACGGCTTGTGGATGGGACCACAGACCGTAAATATTGTCTGGAGATGGCCCTGCTTAAGTGTGGTGTTGAGGTCCAGGACCACGGCTAGACTTATGGACCGTAGGCCAGACCTCGGTCTGTGGTTCACTGGCTAAAAGTTGGGGTTTCTGATGACCAACACGGTCCACTAGGATGGGTCGTGGGTCAGACCACGGTCCGTCAACTAGGTCCGTCGGTGGTCACCTGACAGTTATTATGAGGGGAAATTGGGTCTTTTCCCATTAAATTAGTTCATATACTACGTCATTTTACCCTTCACTAAGACCCCTATATACGCTTTTTCAAACCCAAACTAACCCAGTCACTTCATTCTTCTAAATTCACAAAAGAAGAACTCTCTAAAATATTTCTCTCTCTTGAAACTTGAAGAAGAAGAGTGATTCAACCTTGGGTTTCAAGTAAAGGTCTCCATTCCTCCGTTGAAGTCTAGCTTTTGGATTCAAGGTATGATAGTTTTCATCCATGGAGTTCCTAAATTTCTCTATTTTAAAAGGTAGAATTCCCCAATTGAGTTAGGGTTTTCTTCAACTATCATGGGTTCTTTTCATTATTGATTTAAATGATTGAATCATAATTTTTTATGCATGAATTGATGAAATATGATAGTTTTATAATGATTTCCCCATGAACCCATGTAATCCCCATGTTTTCAAGTTATGAATCTTATGATGTAGGATTTGATCTTCAAGGAAGAGTTTTATGAAATTGAAGCATGTATTGCAAGCTTTACATGTATTTATAATGAAATCCATATCTAACCGATGTTTTCTAATCATTAATGATTGAAAGTGGGTTTTGAGCCTCAAGAGGTAAATTATGGACTTATGCATATTCTTATGAAATCTATGCAAATGTTTTAAGGGTTCTTTGAGAGAAAAGTATCAATGATGATATTGTATTGTGAAAGGATATTCTCATAAGCACACACTAGCATGATGTGAAAGGTTTTCTCCTATAGAAAGGATTCTTTGGATGAAAGGCTTTGTCACCTAATTGAATCAAAGAGTAAGAGTTATCCAAATGAACTAGCTTGGTTTAGTTGTCTAAGGGCAACTTTCCCTGATAAATGAAGTTAAGTAAGAAATGACTATTCCATGGGATTTACGCTTAGCACCGAGTGTATATTGATGATGGGATGTAGGCTCTCCCGTAGTAGAGGCTGGGTTTCTAGAAGCAATCTCATTAGATGGAAGCTCCCTCGTTAGTAGAGGCCGGGTTTCTAGTAGAAATATCCTTATCCCTTAACTATGTGGCCCCACAGGTTGATTATCTAGTGGATCCAGTTAAGCTAGAATTTCATGGTCCTTACCTTGGCAAGTAGGGCAATCCTTTTCGGTGTAGGAGACACCGGGGAATCATGTTATAGCCCACATAGTCTCTATGTCGGTTCAAGCTAATTTCCCACAAGTAATAATGAACTATGGTTACTTCAAGAAGTATCGCATATGAGTTCAAAGGTTTTGAAGTTAGCTTACATTGACCATGATTTTATGACTTATGTTTCTAACTCTTTTATATCACGTTTTATCTTGGTTAATTGCATGTCATGTAATGAAATATCCCTTTTAGCATGATTTAAATGTTTTATGCATGGCTATCTGTCACGCCCCGAGGCTAACCCCTTGACATAACACAAGACCTAGGATTACGAGTGACCCCAAGCTAAGCATGTGTATGGAATATATCTAGCATACTGTGAATAACTGAATGAGACTTATATTATGCGGAAGCTAAAATAATGGATAAATAAAAGTGGGGAATACCCAACAAGTTTGAATGTATTAAACATACTAACGGTTTAATAACAACTGAAAGATGAACTTAACAATTCAAGTTGATTCTATTACTATGTCAAAAAATCTTCTACCTGAGTTGAGTTACTGGGACATCCCCTCAGCAAACTCTAACAAAACTGAATAAAAAGACAAATGAAAAGCATGTCTATTGTCCTCGGAATATGAGAACTCACCACTGAAGCTGCTAACTGTGGACCGAGAATTGATCTAAGCGTGATTTGGATGCTGAGTACCTAAACCTACATCATTAAAAGATGTAGCGCAGATTATGCGTCAGTAGTTGGAATGTACTAAGCATGGAGGATACTATGTTGAATAAACATATATAAGCTAAGACAAGTCATAACTGACCAATACTGTAAACTAAGAAAGAATCTAAATACTGAAAAGATAAATGAAAAGCTTAACTAAATGCAATGACAATGTGTTATTCATGAAAATAATATGTTGAACTGAGTACTGAAGTATATACTGAAATTTAGTCAAATGCACTAAGAGTCTGATATGGGTGCTACTATTAACCGACATAAAAGTAGGTGAGCTAAACATGGAGTCCGATGTATATGCCCCATCCAGAGGACCCAATATATCTAGTCAGGGGTATAAAGGTATGACCTGCATGATCACTAAATCTAATGCCCAACAGAGGGGACTAATACTCCTACGGGGGCACGTAGTTCTGAAACTATGAGGATACGCTGAACCCTAGTCCAACTCGGTGCTAAGTATACTACCAATTGAATATTTATATGACTGAAATTTAACTAAAATACTAACATACTGAATAACTCAAAATACTGACATACAAATCTGAGAATGCAATATTTATATACTGATAATGTAATATTCGAAACTAGAGCATGATTATCTGTTCAACTGACTTAGCAAGTGCAATTCATGAACTAAGAGAATCTACACCAACTAGGGTTCTAAATTTCATGTACGAAATTAAGCAACGATTCCATGAAACCATGACATTAGATTATGGCCACTATAGCGACTGAAATCATAATAACTCTCCAAGATTTTATAAACCCTAGGTGTAAACAAGGTATGTAGAACCAAGGAATTGACGGAATTCTAGGGACCTAGTGGATGAAAGGAACCCACTAGTGAAATCCCAGATACCTGGTGACGAAATCTACAAAGAAATCCTTCAATTTTAGGGCTGAAACTTAAAGAAAACCTGTCGCGTGTTCTTGAGAAAACTGGCACCTCTTTCTTCTTTTTTTTGCTGTAAGTTTTGGTGATTTTAGAGAAATAAGGTTTTAAGTAGGTTTTGACTAGATTATTAGGCTTAAACTAAGTAAAAAAAAATTCATATTTTAGGTGTTAATCGAGTAGTTTAAATGCCCAATGCATAGGGAAAAAGACATAAACGACCCTGACTTACCAACTGCTAAAGCCATCGACGGACCGTGGACTGACCGACGGTCCATCCTAGTTGGGCATCATTTGGCTTCAGGGACTTGGTGCTGAGGGTTACGATCCACTGAACCTGGACCATGGACCGTGGTCCTACCTACGGTTTACAGGTCGTGTCATGGGTTATGATTTTTCCGTAGCCCAAACCATGGGATAAAGTTTGGCCTCTGTCGGTGGCACATGCAGTTCTTAAAAATCTACATTTTTAGTCTTTCTCAAATATGGGTGTTACATTATCTCCCCCTTGGGAACACTCATTCTCGAATGAAGTCTAAAGTAGCAGAGTATGGAGAGAAGGAGATGCATTCCCTACCACTAAGTACTAGAAACTGATATCGAACTTAATTGAGTTCCAAGAACATGTAAATATGCTGATATACAAGAACAACTAAAGGAACAAGGTGTTGAGACTAAATTTACGCAAGAGTAAACTAAGAGACTGGAGGGGAACTAATACCTTGTAACAACTCGGAATGTTCTTAGGCTAAACTAGAGCTAAACGAGAGGGTAAGAGTCAAGGAGGTGGGAAAGGGCCAAGGGAGAGGTCCAAGACAACCCACTCTCCCCTAGACACTACCCTAGTGACCATAACCACCACCACAAATCATGGTGGGGACCACGGCTCGTGGTGTAGTCCTTGGTAGCCTAGACAGTGAGCTCCCTAAAGAGTTCCCAAAATAGGCCCTCCTTCACAAGCCACTTCGCGGCTCGTGGTGAAGACCATGGCTCGTGGGAAGGCTCATGGAGGATATTTAGGTGTGTGAGGATGGCAAGAAACTAGCCTAGCCATAGCCTCAAGGTCCATGAGAGGGACCACGACTAGTAGCTACCTCCACGGCTCGTGGAGCCCCTCGTGGGATTGCCTTAGGCTTGTGGGCAAAAGGAATAAGGTGCCAAGCAACTGCCTCAAGACCACGTATGGGACCACATCTCGTGGTCATGACCACGGCTTGTGGGGCCCTCGTGGTCCCTGGGCAGGTGACTTAATTGAGGGGTTATTTTGGAAAGTTCCTTTTTAAGCCCTATCAAAGTGAAGTCACTTTTCCTTGGTTTTGCACAACTATATAAGTATTTTTAAGTCAAAATACACACATCCCCTTTATTATTTCCCAACACCCAAATCAAAATCATAAAGTTCATCTTCTACACAATTTCTCTCTCTAGAACCCAAGGAAGAAGAAGAGTAAAATTGGAGCTAAGGGTTGAAACAAGGTTTTCTCACTCAATTTCCTTGAAGAATCATAACTAATTTATGGTAGTCCTTCATCCATGGAAAATCTTTATGTATGGTGTCCCTCCAAACTCAATTTCAAAACTAGCGATTTCCCCAAAGTTAGGGTTTGACTTCAATCTTATGGATTCTTTCCAAAACATTTTTAATGGTTGATTTATGATGGATTATGATTGAATTGATGATATATTGTTCATTTATGATGAAATTCCCCAATAAACCATGAAACCCCCATACTACTCAATTATGATCTTGTGATGTGGGTTTGTTGATTATAGAAAAATGTTGTGAGATTATGCTTGTATTAATTGTGATAATTGAATCATGTTATTATCCATGTCTAATGTAGTAATATTAGATGTGTTTATGAATCATGATCTATTGTCCTTGAAGGGAAAATTATGAGAAATATGCATGATTATGAAGTTTATGTATATGTTTTAAGAACACTTTGAGAGTAAAGTGATTACGACTATGATGTACTTGTGATGTTATTGAAAGGCTATTCTCACACACACAGTTATGAATGAAGTATCAATGAAGTTTCTATGATTATGCTAATTATGATGAGTTGATTGAAAGGCTATTTTCAATTATACACTTATGAATGAAGATGATTTATTGTGAATGGTTTTCTCACAATATGGGGATTCTTAGGTTGAAATGCTATTCTCACCTATTGAATCTAGGACATATCTTATGAATTATGTTGGATTGAGTATTTATACATTCTTCCATAATAATGAACTCAAGTAATGAAATGATTAGTACTTTGTGGGAAATAATGCTAAGCACTGAGTGGATATTGAATGAGATGGAAGCTCATACATGAGTTGAGGCAGCATTTCTAGAAGCAATCTCCTATTATGGATGCCCTCACTTGAGTTGAGGTGGGGTATCTATCAATAATCTACTTATCCCATAAATTATGTGCCCTCATAGGTCTTTATCTAGTGAATCCACATAAGCTAAGTTAATGGTTCTACCTTAGTCAAGTAGGATACCCTTTTTGGTGTGGGTAACACCGGATTCCATGATTCGCTCACATGGTCTATGTCGGTTAAGGATTATCCCCACAATGAATGGTTATGAACTATGTCTCCTCAAGAACCACTATTTAGTTTGGGTGGGGGTATGGGACTTCATCCATGAATTGCACAAGTATACTTTGAGTGTAGTTGTGGTGTGTTCATTTTATGTTATGATGGTTATGAAATGAAGTATGCATGATGTGGATTGATGCTATGAGTTTCTTTCCTTGATATGACCTATTAAAGGTGAATGTTTTCTTGTCTATGAGTATTAACAAAGGATGAGATCAAAGAATGGTAAGTATGGTTATGGTGGCCTAAAAGTGGTACTTAGTATAGATGGGATTATGGGATTTGATCTATGCATTGCACACGTATAACTTAGGGTTACTGATGAGATTGTTCTATTAAGCTATGATGGTCTATATGTTGAATATGCTTATGACTTATGCTTTTACACTAAAGTTCATGATGATTCTTAAACTGGGTAAAGTGCATGCTTTTCTACTAAAATGTCATTTTTAGCATATTTTCATGATTTTATGCATGGCTATCACACTTGGTGCATTTTTGTACTAACCCATATTTTTCCACATTTTTCCCAAAGCGTTGGGATTGGCACTCAATTTGATTCCCACTGTGGCTAGAGCTTAGAATTGATCATTCTCCTTGCTAGTTAGTGAGTCCTAAAGATCCGAAGACAGATATCTTAATTTAGTAGTTTCATTCTAGTGTTTCATTTTCAAACTATGTTGTTAGGGCTGTGTCCCTATTTGATTCACGATTGTATTGGATGGCAAATTGAGACAAGTCTAGAATTTCGCTTGCTTTTATAAAAGACTTCGATTGTATGGATAAAGTTTTAAAATTTCCACATCATTTCTTTTATCGTATGTTATGATAGGCTAAGGGGCTTGTATGAGACTTTTTGGGGTTGAGTACACCTTGTCGAGGGTACCGCTGGGTCGTGACAAACTTGGTAATTAGAGCACAAGGTTTAGAATGATTCTAGGATGATGTCTCATAAGCCACATCTAGTAGACTCTTGTTCATAGTGTGAAGTGCGCCACATTTATGAGTGAGAGGCTAAAATATGTTTAGGAAACTATACTTCTTTCACTACTCTTAAGTCATTCCATAGAGTTTAACTCTATAAAGTCCCTCTCCTAATCCTTCTCTTGTGTCTTTAGGATATGAATACATGAAGAGCTAACGCAAGAAAAATGGAGGGTGACAATGTGAATGAAGGAGTTCCTCCTCAAGCTAATCAAGCTAATTAAGCTCTGGGTGATCCCGTGGTTGAGAATGTGATCTATGCGGAGTTTAGGTTGACTTTTCGAATGTTGGCACAAGTCGTTACAGCTCAAACCAATAGAGAAGTCGCAACTCCGGTGAATGTGAATTTGGCAGCTTCAATGGTTAGGGATTTTGCTAGAATGAACCCTCTCGAGTTTCATGGCTCCAAAGTAGAAGAGGATTCTCAAGAATTTGTGGATGACATTTACAAAATACTAGATATCATGTGGGTGACTTTGGGAAAGAAAGCGGAGTTAGCCTCTTACCAATTCAAGAGTGTTGCTCAAACATGGTACAAGCAATGGAAGGATGAGAGGCCAATAGTAGCAGATTCCATAGAGTGGGAGGTGTTCAAATAGACGTTCCTTGATAGGTTCTTTCCCCTTGAATTAAGGGAGGCTAAGATGCATGAGTTTATTAACCTTAAGAAAGGTAGTATGAGTGTTAAGGAGTATGTCTTGAAATTTACCCAACTATGCAAGTATGCTCCTACTCTAGTAGCGGATTCAAGGGCTAAGATGAAAAAATTTATGATGGGAGTATCGGACTTGGTTGAAGAAGAGTGTTGTACAGCAATTCTTGTTGATAACACGAGTATCTCACGTCTTATGGTATATGCCCAACAAATTGAGGAGTCAAAGCTCAAGAGAAAGAATAGGGAGGTAAAAAGAGCTAGATTTGATAAACAAGGTCAACCAAGGTTTAAAAAGAGGTCCTTCAACCAAGATTCCTTCAATGCTTCCCCAAGGGATAACAAGGATAGGGTGTCTAACCCTAAATCTCATGGAGTAAATGGAAGCAGGTCTTTTTTTGAGAGATCTATATGTGCCAAATATGGAAAGGAACATGTGGGTAAGTGTCTAGCTGGCACGGATGGTTGCTTTGGGCGTGTAAAAAAAGGCCACAGGATGAGGGATTACCCGATTCTCATGGAAAAAGGAAGAGAGGCCAAGCAAGCTTCTCTTAGTAATCCGGATCCCAATGCTCCAAAGCACAGTCGCTTTTATGCACTCCGGTCTAGAAAGGACCAAGAAGGCTCTCCGGATGAAGGCATCGGTATGTTGATAGTTCCCTATAGGTGTAAATGTGTTATTAGATCCCGATGCTACTTGTTAAACTTTGATGATACCCTTGGTAGGGTTGGGATGCGTTGTTGTTAGACCTTTATTGATTTTAGAACCCGTTAAGGTTAATATGAGATTTTCTTTTGGTTATGCTTTGGGGTTGCTGGAAAGAAGTGGTACTTGAGGTTTTAGTAAGGTGCTTCCTCCCAAGGGAGAGATGGTATGCTTATATTGCAAGATTGTGAGAGTCCTGATATCCTCATCTATTTCTTCTACTCCTACTCTAGCTTGAGACGAAGAGTTACTCTTAGCTTTTGTTATGTTTTGGAGTCATGAAGGTTTTATGTGTTTCCATAATTTGTTTATGATATGGATGTTCTTGAGTAATTCATGTTTAGTAAGGAAATTAGTTTTTATGATTTACTTTCCTCATGTTGTTGTGCATTTAGTCTGAGTTGCCTATATGCCTTATGAGATGAATTGTCAAACATGCTGTAGTATGCTTTTGAGAGTAATTGCATAATTGTCTCCATGTTATTGTGTCGAGCATGCTTTTAGTTGGAGAAGGTAGTTCCTCCTATTATTATGTGAAATGTAGAAGTTTTCAAGCATAATAGATTGTTAGATGTAGTTCCTACTTCCTTGTGTTGCATTGATCATGTTTGAGATGAAGTTGATGTTTCCTCCTTTCAATTGTGCATTATTTTGATGTTTCATGCATGATGGGCTGCTAGTCTTGAGTTTTTACTTTGGTAGGATGTCTATATCGTCATTCCAGGACGAATGTCCCCAAGGGGGAGATATTGTAACAATCCGGAAAGTTCTTAGGTTAAACTAGAGCTAAACGAGAGGGTAAGATTCAAGGAGGTGGGCAAGGACCAAGGGAGAGAACCAAGGTAGTCGACTCTCCCCTAGACACTGCCCTAGTGACCACGACCACGACCACGGCTCATGGTGGGGACCACGGCTCGTGGTGTGGTTCTTGGTAGCCTAGGCAGTGAGCTCCCCAAAAAGTTCCCAAATTAGACCTTCCTTCACGAGCCACAACACGGCTCGTGGTTAAGGCAACGGCTCGTGGGAAGGTCATGGAGGAGAGTTAGGGGTGTGAGGGTGGCAAGTAAGTGGTTTAGCCACTACCTCAAGGTCCACGAGAGGGACCACGACACGAGGCTAACTCCACGGCTCGTGGAGCACCTTATGGGATTTCCTTGGGCTTGTGGTCTAAAGGCACAAGGTTCCAAGCCATTGCCTCAAGACCACGGATGGGACCACGGCTTGTGGGGCCCCTCGTGGTCCCTAGGAAGGTGACTTAGATAAGGGGGTATTTTGGGAAGTTCCTTTTTAAGCCCTATCAAAGTGAAGTTGTGGTTTTACACAACTATATAAGTATTTTTAAGTCAGAATATACCCATTCCCTTCATTACTTCCCAAAACCCAAATCAAAAGCACAAAGTTCATCTTCTACACAATATCTCTCTCTAGAACTCAAGGAAGAAGAAGAGTAAAATTGGAGCTATGGCTTGAAGAAAAAAGGTTTTTTCACTCAATTTCCTTGAATAATAATAATTAAGGTCTGCTAGTCTTTCATCCATGCATAATCTTCATCCATGGAGTCCCTCCAAACTCAATTTCAAAACTAGTGATTTCCCCAAAGTTAGGGTTTGACTTCAATCTTATGGGTTCTTTCCAAAAACATTTTTAATGGTTGATTTATCATGGATTATGATTGAATTGATGAGTTATTGGTCATTTATGATAAAATCCCCCAAGAACCCGTGAAACCCCCATACTACTCAATTATGATCTTGTAATGTGGGTTTGTTGATTATAGAAGAATGATGTGAGATTAAGCTTGTCGTAATTGTGATAATTGAATAATGTTATTATCCATGTCTAATGTAGTAATTCTAGATGTGTTGATGAATCATGATCTATGGTCCTTGATGGGAAAATTATGAGAACTATGCATGATTATGAAGTTAATGTATGTGCTTTAAGAACACTTTGAGAGTAAAGTGATTACAACTATGATGTACTTGTGGTATTGTTGAAAGGCTATTCTCACACAGACATTTATGAATGAAGTACGAATGAATTTTCTATGATTATGATAATGATGTTATGTTGATTGAAAGGCTATTCTCAATTATACACTTATGAATGAAGATGACATCTTGTGAATGGTTTTCTCACAATATAGGGAATCTTAGGTCGAAAGGCTATTTTCACCTATTGAATCTAGGAGCTATCTTATGAATGATGTTGGATTGAGTGTTGATACATTCTTCCATAATAATGATCTCAAGTAATGAAATGATAACTACCCCGTGGGGAATAATGCTAAGCAACTAGTGGATATTGAATGAGATGGAAGCTCATATGTGAGTTGACGCGGGGTTTCTAGAAGCTACCTCTTGAGATGGATGCCCTCATGTGAGTTGAGGTGGGGTATCTAGTAGCAATCTATATATCCCATAAACTATGTGCCCTTATAGGTCTTTAGGTAGTGGATCTACTTAAGCTATGTTAATGGTTCTACCTTAGGCAAGTAGGACACCCTTTTCGGTGTGGGTAACACTGAATTCCATGATTTGGTCACATGGTCTATGTCAAATAAGGCTTACCCCCACAATGAATGGTTATGAACTATGGCTCCTCACGAAGCACTGGTGGGGGTATGGGACTTCATCCATGCATTGCATAAGTAGGCTTGGAGAGTAGTTATGGTATGTTACTTTTATGTTATGTGTAAGAAGTGTTGAATGGGGTTGATTTAGATGGAATTATTGGGCTGAGTAAAATATTAGAGAGTTTTTTTTGGGATCCAAACCTAATTATCAATCAATTAAATAGGAATATGGGGTTAGACAAAAGAGTTAGGCATATAGTGAAGAAAATGTCTTTTACTCTCAACTTCTTTCTAGAGTGTTAACTTCTCATCCCTATTCTTATCTCTATCTTTAGTTACTTGTTATTTCAATACTTCTCTTTGTAATTCAACTATTGTTATTATAATTTTTCTATCAATGATTATATAATTTTTGAGCGTTTGTGTCGAGAATTCGGGTTTGTTTTTAAAAAAAGTAATAGAAGCAATCAACTTATAAAAGTATTAGTGTTACAGTAATATAATTGCTACAAATCTTCAGAATTAACCTGACCTGAATATCTGTGGGTATGCATTTACAAGAAGGTTTAGGCATTTGCTGAAAGTCCACCATTAAAATCTGTCTCTTGGATTCCTTCTATTCTACTAACCTTCCCATAAGTTTCCTCTTGCTTGATTCAAATTTCTTCTTCATATCATTGTCGCTCTGTGTTTCTTTTTGTAACACCCCGTATCTGAAAATGGGAAAAGGATCACATTTTGGGAAATTGTAAGTGCCACCCACGAGGGCCACCCATGGCTCGTGGATGGGACCACAGACCGTAAATGTGGTTCGTAGATGGCCCTGCTTAAATGTGGTGTTAAGGTCCAGGACCACGGCTAGACTTATGGACCGTAGGCCAGACCACGGTTTGTGGTTCACTGGCCTAAAGTTGGGGTTACTGATGACCAACACGGTCCATTAGGACGGGCCGTGGGTCAGACTACGGTCCGTCAACTGGGTCCGTCGGTGGTCAGCTGGCAGTTATTGTTAGGGGCAATTGGGTCATTTCCCATATAATTAGTTCATATACTACGTCATTTTACCCTTCACTAATACCCTTGTATAAGCTTTTTCAACCCCAAATTAACCCATTCACTTCGTTCTTCTAGATTCACAAAAGAAGAACTCTCTAAAACATTTCTCTCTCTTGAAACTTGAAGAAGAAGAAGGATTCAACCTAGGGTTTCAAGTCAAGGTCTCCATTCCTCCATTGAAGTCTAGCTTTTGGATTCAAGGTATGATAGTTTTCATCCATGGATTCTTTTCATCCATGGAGTTCCCATATTCCTCTAATTCAAAAGGTAGAATTCCCCAATTGAGTTAGGGTATTCTTCAACTATCATGGGTTCTTTTCATTATTGATTTAAATGATTGAATTATAATTTTTTATGCATGAATTGATGAAATATGATGGTTTTATGATGATTTCACCATGAACCCATGTAATCCCCATGTTTTCAAGTTATGAATCTTATGATGTAGGATTTGATCTTCAAGGAAGAGTTTTATGAAATTGAAGCATATATTGCAAGCTTTACATGTATTTATAATGAAATCCATATCTAACCGATGTTTTCTAATCATTAATGATTGAAAGTTGGTTTTGAGCCTCAAGAGGTAAATTATGGACTTATGCATATTCTTATGAAATCTATGCAAATGTTTTAAGGGTTTTTTAAGAGTAAAGTACCGATGATGATATTGTATTGTGAAAGGATATTCTCATAAGTACACACTAGGATGATGTGAAAGGTTTTCTCCCATAGAAAGGATTCTTTGGATGAAAGGCCTTCTCACCTAATTGAATCAAAGAGTAAGAGTTATCCAAATGAACTAGCTTGGTTTAGTTGTCTAAGGGCAACTTTCCTTGATTAATGAAGTTCAGTAAGAAATGACCATTCCATGGGATTTATGCTTAGCACCGAGTGTATATTGATGATGGGATGGATGCTCTCCCGTAGTAGAGGCTGGGTTTCTAGAAGCAATCTCATTATATGGAAGCTCCCTCGTTAGTAGAGGCCGGGTTTCTTGTAGAAATATCCTTATCCCTTAACTATCTGGCCCTACAGGTTGATTATCTAGTGGATCCACTTAAGCTAGAATTTTATGGTCCTTACCTTGGCAAGTAGGGCAATCCTTTTCGGTGTGGGAGACACCGGGGAATCATGTTATAGCCCACATGGTCTCTATGTCGGTTCAAGCTAATTTCCCACAAGTAATAATGAACTATGGTTACTTCAAGAAGTATCGCATATGAGTTCAAAGGTTTTGAAGTTAACTTGGATTCATGATTTTATGACTTATGTTTATAACTCTTTTATATCATGTTTTAGCTTGGTTAATTGCATGTCATAAAATGAAATGTCCCTTTTTAGCATAATTTAAATGTTTTATGCATGGCTATCTGTCACGCCCCGAGGCTAACCCCTTGACATAAGACAAGACCTAGGATCACGAGTGACCCCAAGCTAACCATGTGTATGGCATATATCAAGCATACTGTGAATAACTGAATAAGACTTATATTATGCGGAAGCTAAAACAATGGATAAATAAAAGTGGGGAATACCCAACAAGTCTGAATGTATTAAATATACTAACGATTTAATAACAACTGAAATATGAACTTAACAATTCAGGTTGATTCTATCACTATGTCAAAAAAGCTTCTACATGAGTTGAGTTGCTGGGACATCCCCTCAGCTAAATCTAACAAAACTGAAAACTAAATAAAAAGACAAATGAAAAGCATGTCTATTGTCCTCGGAATATGAGGACTCACCGCTGAAGCTGCTGACTGTGGACCGAGAATCAATCTAAGCGTGAGTTGGATGCTGAGTACCTAAACCTACATCATGAAAGGATGTAGCGCAGAGTATGCGTCAGTAGTTGGAATGTACTGAACATGGAGGATACTAAGCTGAATAAACATATATAAGCTAAGACAAGGCATAACTGACCAAACCAATACTGTAAACTAAGAAAGAATGTAAATACTGAAAAGATAGCTGAAAAGCTAAACTAAATGCAATGACCATGTGTTAATCATGAAAATAATATGTTGAACTGAGTATTGAAGTATATACTTAAACTTAGTCAAATGCACTAAGAGTCTGATTGTGGGAGCTACTATTAACCGACATAAAAGTAGGTGAGCTAAACATGGAGTCCGATGTATACGCCCCATCCAGAGGACCCAATATACCTTGCCAGGGGTATAAAGGCATGAATTGCATGATCACTAAATCTAATGCCTAACAGAGGGGACTAATACTCCTACGGGGGCACGTAGTTCTGAGACTAGGAGGATACGCTGAACCCTAAACCAACTCGGTGCTAAGTATACTACCAACTGAATATTTATATGATTGAAATTTAACTAAAATACTAACATACTAAATAACACAAAATACTGACATGCAAATCTGAGAATGCAATATTTATATACTTATAATGTAATATTCGAAACTGCAGCATGATTATATGTTCAACTGACCTAGCAAGTGCAATTCATAAACTAAGAAAATCTACACCAACTAGGGTTCTTAATTTCATGTAGGGAATTGAGCAACGTTTTCATGAAACCATGACATTTAGATTATGGCCACTATAGCGACTGAAATCATAATAACTCTCCAAGATTTTACAAACCCTAGGTGTAAACAAGATATGTAGAACCAAGAAACTGACGGAATTATAGGGACCTAGTGGATGAAAGGAACCAACTAGTGAAATCCCATATACCTGGTGACGAAATCTACAAAGAAATCCTTCGATTTTA